>JAXCMG010000040.1:2003981-2018872 GCA_034642415.1 Podarcis siculus
ACACAAGCACACATACTCAGATACACACACATACACATACAAGCACATGCTCAACCACCACACTCAAATACACACACACACACACACACACACACACACACAAAGAAACAAATACAAATACACACTCGCTCCCTAAGATTCTCCCCCTCCTTCCCCGCTCTGGCCCTGACTGACGCTCACCTGCTTCCCCCCGGCGGTCTTCTTCTCTCGCAGCCTGACCCTCTTTGCCAAGATCTGCGAGAAGACCGTCCTCAAGCGAGTGCTGAAGGAGCTCTGGAAACTCGTCATGAACACTATGGAGAAGACCATTGTGCTCCCGCCCCTCACGGACCAGACGGTGAGTGCCAAACCACGTGTGCGACAAGATGGGCCAACCCGCTCTTCCCCCACAACCCAGCAGCCCCAACACCCTCCCCAAAAACTCTGGGAGTGTGGGCAACCTGGGGGTGTAGGAACCCAACGTGGAAGTGTCTCAGCTGGGCCTCCATAAAAATGTAGACCGGTTGCACACTTGGCTATTACCTTGAAATAAGCAGGTTCCCTCCTTGTTTTCTTTTAATGAAAGTCGGTTCCCAGCTCACGCAGCTGCTAAGATGTGCTTAAAAAACCCCATTCTGGGGAGGTTGTGGGTCCAGTTCACCGTAGAGACTTCTCCCACCCTCAGAAGATAAATGGAGCTATATGAAAGGAGAAGGACTTCATCCAAATCTGGATACAGGATGTAGGATTCATCTTCCCACGGGACAAAACGTTCACCTGTATCCCTTCAGATGTTGCTGGACTCGAACTCACAGCTTTCTTGCTCCTTGGCTGTGCTGGCTGATCGGAGTTTGGGTCCAGCAGTGTCTGGAGAGGGGTGCCCACCATCCCCGATCTAAGGAGACAGATTCCCGTCTCAGTCTAAGCAGCGGTTCTCAACCTGTGGGTCCCCAGATGTTGTTGGACTACATCTCCCATCATCCCTGAGCTCTGGCCTTGCTAGCTAGAGGCGATGGGAGTTGTAGTTCAACAACATCTGGGGATGCACAGGTTGAGAAAGGCTGCCTTAAGCTCACCAGGCTTCCTCAACCAGATGTTTTTGGCCTACAACTCCCATGATCCCTTGCTAGCAGGACCAGTGGTCAGGGATGATGGGAGTTGTAGTCTCCAAACATCTGGAGGACCTACGGTTTATGCAGACTCTATGGAAGAGCTTCCCCTCTGTCCTCTTAGCTCAGGGGTTCTCAACCTGTGGGTCCCCAGATGTTGTTGGACTACAACTCCCATCATCCCTGAGCTCTGGTCCTGCTAGCAAGGAATCATGGGAGTTGCAGGCCAAAAACATCTGGTTGAGGAAGCGTGGTGTAAGCTGAGCTTAAGGCAGCCTTTCTCAACCTGCAGGTCCCCAGATATTGTTGAACTACAACTCCCATCACCTCTAGCTAGCGAGGCCAGCGCTCAGGGATGATGGGAGTTGTAGTGCAACAACATCTGGGGACCCACAGGTGGAGAACCGCTGGTCTAAAGAGAGGCATTCCTCTCTCAGTCTAAGGTGGGCATGTCCAAAGTCCGTTTCGGGGGCCTAATCCGGCCCCCCGGTCCATTTAATCTGGCCCCCGTGGCAGTATACGTCCTGGGAGAGGCAGTCCTTTCTCCATCTAAGGAGAGGTGTTCCCGTCTCAGTCTAAGAAGCATTCTTCCCCTTCTCCCATGCAGTATGGAACTCTACCTCCTTAGAACTTACCGTATTTTCTGCTCCATAGGACGCACTTTTTTCCTCCCCCCCAAACTAGGTGCGTCTTATCATCTGGTGCGTCCTGTAGAGCGAAAAATATGGTAGTTGGGGAACTGCAGTCCTCTGGATAGACTCCAACTCCCATCATCCGTCCTGGGGGGTTGCCAGGAGCTGGAGTTCAACAATTTTGGAGAACCGCCCTGGGTGTCGATTAGATGTCAAGGGGGTAGCTTGCAAACTCTCCAGAAATCCACCAGCTCTGTGGATCGACCAGGAATGGGTGAACGGAACTCCGTTTTCCCATTGGTCAGAGAACTTCCCCATCGGATCCCACAATTACCGTATTTTTCGCTCTATAAGACGCACCTAGTTTTTGGAGGAGGAAAACAAGAAGAAAAAACATATTCTGAATCTCAGAAGCCAGAACAGCAAGAGGGATCTCTGCGCAGTGAAAGCAGCAATCCCTCTTGCTGTTCTGGCTTCTGGGATAGCTGCGCAGCCTGCATTCGCTCCATAAGACGCACACACATTTCCCCTTACTTTTTAGGAGGGAAAAAGGGAGTCTTATAGAGCAAAAAATACGGTAAATTGCAGGTGGGATGTGGACTAACCCCCGTATCTTTGGGGACAGTCTCTTTAGCCCCCGTATTTGTAGGGTGCACTTTGATTATAAGTGAAGGTGTTCAGATGAGGGGTTTTGCCTGTCTGACTCCCCAATAATTTGCTGGCTGGGGAGGAATCCTGTTTTTCAGTGTTATTTGGGGGGTGGATTCGAGTCACTGGGGGACTTGCAGCCGTGTCTAACTCCTACGAAACTCACTCTTACCCAGATGTTGTGATGCAGTAAAACAAAAGCTTTATGTAGAGGGGTGGCGCTGTGGGTTAAACCACAGAGCCTAGGACTTGCCGATCGGAAGGTCGGCGGTTCGAATCCCCGCAATGACGGGGTGAGCTCCCGTTGCTCGGTCCCTGCTCCTGCCAACCTAGCAGTTCGAAAGCACAAAGTGCAAGTAGATAAATAGGTACTGCTCCAGCGGGAAGGTAAACGGCGTTTCCGTGCGCTGCTCTGCTTCGCCAGAAGCGGCTTAGTCCTGCTGGCCACATGACCCGGAAGCTGTATGCCGGCTCCCTCGGCCAGTAAAGCGAGATGAGCGCTGCAACGCCAGAATCAGCCATGACTGGACCTAATGGTCAGGGGTCCCTTTACCCTTTAAAGGGGAAATATACATATTTGCGGAAATTAGCTAACAATTTTTGGGGGGCTATATTAGGGGAAATCGCTTGCAGAAAAAAATGCGTACACGAGACAGGATGTGCACAATATGAGATTTTGCTTTGGATTTTTTTTAAAAAAATTAAATTGCAACTTGGTGCAGGGATAGCATTTATGCTTGAGGATATCAGGAACTGAGAGGCAGACCTAAGATCGCCTTGAGTTTCGTGGCGTAAGAAATGTGGGTTAGTTAACATAATGCAACTATTTGTTTAGCTGATACTTTTATAAGGAGGGTGGCCATTTCTCAAGGAGCAGAGGGGACGGAGAAATTTGGTTCGGTTCACGTTTTAAATGCAAACTGACCGCTTCTGCAATTTTCCAAAATGGTACTCTAGCAGAAACAGAACTGCAACTCAAAATCCGTACATACATTAATTTTGCAAGGCTGTTCCCCATCAGGAAATCTGGACAAGAATGCAAATTGTGGGGAGAAGTGTGTGTGTGAAAATACATATATTAGTGGGACGGAGTACTGTGTTAGGGGGAACTGATTTGCAAAAACAAAAAGTGCTTTTTAATTGGGGGAAGGGAATTGCATACAGAAATGTACACTAGGATAAATTTACAGCATGGACATTCGTGTGTTGTTTTTAAGTCGCAAACCGGTGCAGAAATCAGAGATAGCTCAGTCAGCAGTGAATGAGGCTCCTGATTTCAGGGTTGTGGGTTCGAGTTCCACATCAGGCAAAAGATTCCGGCATTGCAAAGGGTTGGACTAGATGACCCCTGGCGTCTCTTCCAGCTCTGCCATTCTGAGTTTCCGCGAGCGCTGGAAGTCATCAATCCAAGGAGGCTGGACGCTGGGAGATTCAGGACAGATAAAGAAAGCCTGTGGAACACTCTGCCACAGGAAGCAGTGACAGCCACCAATCCAGATGGCTTTAAAAAAGGTTATGGGGTGGGGAAAATAATTGAGGAAACTGCTATTAATGGCTACTTAACCACAAAGGGTGGCGCTGTGGGTTAAACCACAGAGCCTAGGACTTGCTGATCAGAAGGTCGGTGGTTCGAATCCCCGTGACGGGGTGAGCTCCCGTTGCTCGGTCCCTGCTCCTGCCAACCTAGCAGTTCGAAAGCACATCAAAGTGCAAGTAGATAAATAGTACCACTCTAGCGGGAAGGTAAATGGAATTTCTGTGCGCTGCTCTGGTTCGCCAGAAGCGGCTTAGTCCTGCTGGCCACATGACCCGGAAGCTGTACGCCGGCTCCCTCAGCCAGTAAAGCAAGATGAGCACCACAACCCCAGAGTTGGCCACGACTGGACCTAATGGTCAGCGGTCTCTTTACCTTTACCTTTAACTGTGAAGAGACATAGAATGAAAGGGGTTTAAGGTCAGTGAGAAGGAGGAGGGTTGGTTTGAGAAGATATTGAATTATTTGGGCAGATTTGAACAATTTGGGGCAATTAAAATGTTAAAAGTTAAATAAACCTTATGGAGGGAGGAGTGTTAAGGTATATAGCAGTGTACATAGGGCTGATTGGAACATGATATTATTGAAGATGTATATTATTGAACAAGTATAGTATTGAATATGTATACCCAACGTATTAGCCGCCTGGGGGCTTTCACCGTTTGTGTTTTGGTTGTTGGTAAAAAATAAAATTCAAAAAAAGAGTCTCACCCTTATTGGGGTACAGGATCAGACTAAACCCCCCCAAAAAACCCCTCAATAGTGTCCACCAGATCTCTTCAATTTCACAAGAGCAAGGAAATAAATTAATTAAAAAGGCAGAGTGGAACGTGCATAGCTGACAGATCTGATGGCGTTTGACTTTTTTTTCCTTTTTATGATGCATTTGAAACTAGAACCTGCAATGATTTGGGGGTGTGGTTTTGTTCAAACTGATTCGCCTTCCTTTTGTCTAACACTGAATTGCGGGTGGAAAAACTGCAGCCTTCACGGTCTGGCGGGGGGTGTGTCTCAAAGGGGCAGGGGTTCGGGGCTTGGGGGTACGCCTAAAAATATTAGGGGGGCAGGCTCCATTCTGCGCCCACACAAACCCCGCGCCCCGAGGGCGCCCCGTGGCCGTGCGTCCTGGAGGCGTTGCGCTGCGCTATGTCTTTTGCGTGGGGTTGCCGCGGAGTTGTGTGTTGGTTTGGGGTTGCGGGTTGGGTTTGCGGAGGACCTGAGGCTCATTCTCACGTGACGGCTGTTCTTTCTGATTGCTCCCCTCACCTGGGCAGATGATTGTAAGTACGGCAGGTGAAAGCCCTGTCTGTCTTTCGTTTGTCTCTTTCTCTTTGTCCTTGTGCCTTGCGTCTAGTTCCCCCACCCCAAACCCCAACCCCTCCCGAGTAATTTGAGCTGGTTTTTCTGTCGTTCTGTGGTGGCTGGCTACTTTCTTCAATGTGCCTCTATCTCCTTCCTGCTCCCGACCCTTCCCCAAAACGCCTTTGTTCTGTGAACCCCCCAAACCCTTCCCTCTTGTCACTGAGCTGCTTTGCGCCAGCTGTCGCGTCTCGGTGGAAACTTTCTCCCTGTCCCACCAGATACAGTGGTACCTCGGGTTACAGGCGCTTCAGGTTACAGACTCCGCTAATCCAGAAATAGTACCTCGGGATTAGTTTCAGTTTCCAGGTCACCTTCAAAGGTAGCCCCACGGAGAGCGCATGGCAGTAGTCCAAGCGGGAGATAACCAGAGCATGCACCACTCTGGAGAGACAATCCGCTTAGCATCATAGAGTTGAAAGAGACCGCCAAAGTCCTCTAGTCCAACCCTCTGAGTGGTACCTCAGGTTATGTACGCTTCAGGTTACATACGCTTCAGATTACAGACTCCGCTAACCCAGAAATAGTACCTTGGGTTAAGAACTTTGCTTCAGGATGAGAACAGAAATCGCGCGGCGGCAGCGGGAGGCCCCATTAGCTAAAGTGGTGCTTCAGGTCAAGAACAGTTTCAGGTTAAGAACGGACCTCCGGAACGAATTAAGTACTTAACAAGAGGTACCACTGTACCTGGTTTTCCTCCTGAGAAAGGGGGAAAGATAATAATAATAATAATAATAATAATAATAATAATAATAATAATTTATTATTTATACCCTGCCCATCTGGCTGGGTTTCCCCGGCCACTCTGGGCAGCTTCCAACAAAACACTAAAATACAATAACCTGTTATACATTAAAAGCTTCCCTAAACAGGGCTGCCTTCAGATGTCTTCTAAAAGTCAGATAGCTGCTTATTTCCTTGACATCTGATGGGAGGGCGCCACCACCGAGAAGGCCCTCTGCCTGGTTCCCTGTAACTTGGCTTCTCGCTGCGAGGGAACCACCAGAAGGCCCTCAGCGCTGGACCTCAGTGTCCGGGCAGAACGATGGAGGTGGAGACGCTCCTTCAGGTATCCATTTGCATAACCTGCGATCCGTTTCAGAGGTGGGGTTGGTAAGTCTTATTCCCTTAACTGTGGGAATGTTGAGGATAGTAGGAGCGGATATCTTGATTAAATATTATCCTTCCTCACTCGCGCCAGCAGAGCTTATTCGCTTGTATTTAGCAGGAAGGTAGTTGATGGATTCGTTTAGAACAGGGGTCAGCAAACTTTTTCAGCAGGGGCCAGTCCACTATCCCTCAGACCTTGTAGGGGGCCGGACTATATTTTGAAGGGGGGAAATAAATGAACGAATTCCTATGCCCCACAAATAACCCAGAGGTGCATTTTAAACAAAAGCACTCATTCTACTCATGTAAAAACACGCTGATTCCCAGACCGTCTGCGGCCAGATTTAGAAGGCGATTGGTCCAGATCCGGCCCCCGGGCCTTAGTTTGCCTACCCATGTCTTAAGAGGTAGCGTTCTTCTAATGCAAGCAAGAGGTTGACTAAACAGCAGAATGTATTAGAGAGGGTGAAATCAGATAAAACAGAACCTTATGTAATTTGGGTTAAAGACCTCAACGTTGGGTGAGGGGAACCAGCCCCTAGTTCTGTTGAACTGGAATAGAATTGTTGAGTAACAAATGTTACTGTCTATATGGAAGGAAAACGATTAAACATTAGACGTTAAAATTTTCCTGATACAAGGTTGCCTTCAGATGTCTTCTAAAAGTCAGATAGTTGTTTATCTCCTTGACGTCTGATGGGAGGGCCTTCCACAGGGCGGGTGCCACCACTGAGAAGGCCCTCTGCCTGGTTCCCTGTAGCTTCAATTCTCGCAGGGAGGGAACCACCAGAAGGCCCTCGGAGCTGGACCTCAGTGTCCAGGCTGGACGATGGGGGTGGAGCTGCTCCTTCAGGTATACTGGGCTGTTTAGGGCTTTCAGGGTCAGCACCAACACTTTGAATTGTGCTCAGCAAGGTACTGGGAGTATTGGGGGAGGGAGGACAATGTCATGCCTGGAGATGACAGGTCGTCCGTCCGTCTGTCCATCCGTCTGTCCTTCCTTCCTCCCTCCTGCCCTCCCTTCGCTCGACTTCCTCGCTCACCCTTTCCCCTTCCGCATTGATCGATTTGTGATATTGATTGTCTCTGCAGGGCACTCTCTTGAGAAAGCATGGCAAAGGGACCGAGAAGGTAATTATCGACCTTTCCCGCTCCTTGAGTGTCTTGTCTGTGGCAGGAGGTCCAAGCGAGAAATCCTTTCCCTGGCCAAAGAGCTGGGGTGCGCAACCCACTGTGTCCCTTGAGATCTTGCCGGACTCCTTGACCTTTGGAGACAGAGTCCAGCAACTTCTAAGCACGTTCCCCTATCCCTGCTCTTAAGAAGAGCCATTCCCTGCTCTCCTGGAGAGATGGAGACGATTCCTCTTTTTGGAAAGGGGTCCTCTTCCTTCAGTCAAGGGGTGGAATTGTTCGAATTGGGTTGCCATATTCCAGCTCTCACCAGCATTAAACCCAGGCTACCAGGGTTGGTACAAGGGACGCGGGTGGCGCTGTGGGTTAAACCACAGAGCCTAGGACTTGCCGATCAGAAGGTCGGTGGTTCGAATCCCCGCAATGACGGAGTGAGCTCCCATTGCTCGGTCCCTGCTCCTGCCAACCTAGCAGTTTGAAAGCACGTCAAAGTGCAAGTAGATCAATAGGTACCACTCCAGCGGGAAGGTAAACAGCGTTTCTGAGCGCTGCTCTGGTTCGCCAGAATCGGCTTAGTCCTGCTGGCCACATGACCCGGAAGCTGTATGCCAGCTCCCTTGGTCAGTAAAGCGAGATGAGCGCCGCAACCCCAGAGTCGGCCACGACTGGACCTAATGGTCAGGGGTCCCTTTATCTTTACCTTACCAGGGTTGGTGGGCATTCAGTACCACATATTTCCATATCCATGTCCGAGAGGGACAGTGGAAACGGCAGAAGATCGGGAGAGGCTGGGTTGTGGTGCTTGTGTCGTGGAGGTGTGTGTGTGTTGTCGTGTGTCGTCCCCGTCTGGTGGCCGGAGGTGTCCGAAGATTTGTGTGGCATGGATTTCGGTTGTGTGTGCGCAGCATGCAGATCCGGCGAGTGAGAGGTGTGTCTCTCGACACAGGTGGCTCCCTGCTCCGTAACAGGGTGGCCCAAGACCAGCGTTGACTTGCGGGCCCCCCCATTACAGCTAGACCCCTGCCCCGAGACATCTACAATCTCTACTTTTGACAGAGGAGAGAGGGCAGAGACTGGGGGCACTGCCATTTCCAAGGAATTGATATGGTGGAGCCGGGTGCCGGATTCAAGCCTTCCAGGGGCCTTATTCCAACGGTCCGCAGGGCATAAATGAAGCAATATCCTCTGAAAGAATTAACAGGAATTGCTTAGGCACCATCTAGACATTAAATTAAATTACAATATATCATATATACCATACCCAACAGCTTAATTACCACAACTTAAAAGCACCTGCAGAGACGCGGGTGACGCTGTGGGTTAAACCACAGAGCCTAGGACTTGCTGATCAGAAGGTCGGCGGTTCGAATCCCTGCAATGAAGGGGTGAGCTCCCGTTGCTCGGTCCCTGCTCCTGCCAACCTAGCAGTTCGAAAGCACATCAAAGTGCAAGTAGATAAATAGGTACTGCTCTGGCGGGAAGGTAAACGGCGTTTCCGTGCGCTGCTCTGGTTCGCCAGAAGCGGCTTAGTCCTGCTGGCCACATGACCCAGAAGCTGTATGCCGGCTCCCTCGGCCAATAAAGCGAGATGAGCGCCGCAACCCCAGAGTCGTCCACGACTGGACCTAATGGTCAGGGGTCCCTTTACTTTTACTAACAGCACCTGCTATATGGCTTCACAGCTGTAAAACTAGATCATGTTATTTGCTCTGGCCCTTAGAGACATACACATCTTGTGAAACAATAATGAACCTAAAATTTGAAGAAACCATTCAACAGGTTTACCTATTTATGTATGCATTTGCCTGGTACATTTATGAACGTTTATTTCACATCTTAGACCTTATTATTCTCATAACACTAGCAAGGGGTGGCCAGCCAGGGGTCCGAAGAGAGACTTTTGAGGCAGGGAAGGGGGTCTGTGAGTTTGTGTCCTTGCCCCGCAAAACTCGCCTTGTGCTGGGGACAGAACCTGGCCCATCAATCGATCGCCGATCAATCAACACAACTGAAGGCCTGCCGAAATGGAATCTGAGTCGTGGCCGGGAGGGAGGGAAGGCAATGTCTGTGTGGGCCAGCGTTCCACTTTGCTGAAAGCATATAAATGTTATGGAAATGTGTTTGCTGAAAGTATATAAAAACCCTGCTGTTCTTTTCTGCAGAGCAGGGCGAAGGCCCCCAGTCACACCGAAGTAAGGATACTCCGTTTAATTCTTAACCCTGCTTCCGTCTTCCTCCTGCCCTCTGTCTGCAGAGCCCCATGTCCGCCCCCCCTTGCCCCCCGCCTGTGGTTTTTTGACTCCGTGGTTGTCGTATCCATCTGTCCTCCTCTCTTTTCCCAGATGTCGCTAACTGAATTTACCTGGCTGCTGTGTTTTTTTGAAAAATATATCCTGTGCTAAAGTTGTGTCTGCTGATCTCTGTTTTTTAAGTGACCCTCCCTGGTGGTGGTGATGGGGTGGGGGTCAGGGGGAATTAACCCCTTATTTTCCTTCTCAGTCTGTTTCTCAGCTTGCTTTGCCTGCCTGCATGTATGTATGGGCAGAGTGTTTTGGGAAATCAAGGTTGGGTATTGTTAACGGAGAAATCTGAGGGCTCCCTTGGGCAAAAAACAAGGACACCAGCCAGGAATACCAGAGCAAAACAGCAGCCAGGAGACTTGGTCTTTATTGAAGACGGTCGCAACAGGACTGCCACCTGCCACCAGGTGGAACAAGATGGAAGCCCCAAACAAAAGAGAACCCAAACTTTTATTAGCTGCTAATCCCCATGTTACAGCCCCCAAAATACATCACGGTTACATCATGAAAGGGGAGGTCTGGTGGCCGTAATCTGAGCATCCTGGACCCTGCCCCATGGTTCCCCTTGCCCTCCACCAAACACCCATCAAGTGGAACAAAAGAGATATTCACATTTCCCTGTTTCCCAGCCAAGTTCACCACACCCTTTTGTCTCCATCTGGGTTTGTTATTTCTGGAATGGCTACCTGTCTGGCACTCAGGTATCAGGAGGCCAGGGATTATCACTCAGGCAGAGGGGCTGCTGAGTAGCTGAGCTCACCTGTCTATATGAATTTCTGAAGTTTCCCCAGTGAGCCAGTACATGGGAACATTGATCAGTGAATTCTTACATTTGGTATCGTGCAGCAAAGGCCCTTTGAATAGATAGGAAGAAACTGTGATGGGGTGTTTTGTGGGGACAAATCACAAAAGTCACAAAAGCGATTGTGCTGGTTTTGGTAGTGGGCTGCATGTGCATCAGATCTGCTGGAGGGGCAACCCCCCCCCAACCTATACATAAATCCCTGCAACACAGTCCTAAGACTCAGGGGTGTGTTCTGCCTGATAAGGAAAAACCCCTGGGTGCGGATTTACTCTGCTGCGCAGCTGGTCGGGGTCCCAATCCCCTCCGGTCTCTGTGGCCAAGCTAAAGAAGCAAAACAGCGAGTTAAAAAAAAACAGCTGAAAGGGTACATTACACAAACAAATCTGCACTCGACAGACGAAAGGTTATCTGTTTTCTCACATGATTGAGGACCGCAGAGCCAGAGACAAAGAATCTGGGAGAGACAAAAATTGAGATATGGAAATATTGATGAGAGGTGCAAATACCCACCCTGCGCTGCTGCCCCCCCCCCCCCCAAGTTGTCAACCTTTGGGGGGGGGCAGCGCTCTCCGGGCCAGCCTTTGAGGCACACAGGCAGGGCACAGAGGAACGTGAGGCGGCCTCTGGGCGCGCCTCTCCATGGCCCGCAGGAGGACAAAGCCAGCTGGCCGCCTCAGCGCTTCGCTGGCTCGCTTGCCCCCGAACTCGTGGCAGAGAGCCGCCCGCAGTGCTCTGACGGGCGGGCCGTTCCCCGGACTCCAACTCTTGGGCCCTGGACTCTCGGCCTGACGTCCCTGAGAGCCCGGCAACCGGGCGCCCTGCACCCCCAACGCCTATGATTAAGACGGCCCTGGATATACGCTGCCCTTGATTGCCTCCTACTTCCTGTTGTGTGGCTAAATTCACACCTTGTGCTGGTCCTGAGGGTTAACCGTGCGGCGAGGTCCGAGTCCAGTCCGAGGTTGAGGGTGCAGTATGGAGGCTGTCCATCAAAGCTGAAGCTGGGTCCAAGGCAGGGAGTCGGGTGAGGTCAGGAACTTCTGGCGGAAGAGCAGGACAGGGTGCAGGCAGGAACAGGCTAGCGACAATGTTGCTCCTGCAACCTGGGACTGGGGCTGGCTGGCTTTTATCTGCCCCGAGGCATAGGGCGGCCCCGGTCCACAGGTGACTCGCCTCTCCTGGCCTGGAGGCAAGCCCTCCTCCTGCGGGAACTTAGTTCCCTCCGCCTCTCTGCCCTGAGCCTCTGCAGCTCAGGAGAGGCTGGAGGGTCACCGGACCCAGAGGCAACCTCTGCTTCCTCAGACAGGGCTGAGAGTGGAGCACCTGCAGGCAATGGGTCCTCCATCACCTCAGGAGCCAGAGCAGACTCACCTGAGGACCCAGCACAGGTGAGGACCCCTCAGGCTCAAGCCCCAGCCCCAGCTCAGCTGGTTCTGGAGGTGGGGACTCCTGTGCAGGCTGGGATCCCTCAGGTTCAGCCTCCGAGTCTGAATCCCAGGCCATCACACACCTTCTGGAGGTGCAAGGAGTACATGACCTTATGCTTAAGGGATTATGGAGGCAGGGGAAACCTGGACCCCCCCCCCTCTTCCAGAGAAGCCGTTAGCCATCGAAACCAAGGAAATCCATCAAACCATTGAATTTCGGCAATTATTTGATTGTATGTTGGATAGAGTACAATGCATGGGATCTGCTTATCGCTGCAATTTTATAAACTGCTTTTCTGAGCCTCTTTGCCATTGGGTATATATGGTGCCCGTGTCAATGGTCATTGTCCTGGCCTTGGTTTGAGGCTGCGGTGGGGTGTCATTTACTGGTACCTTAAATGAAGTGAGGTGGTGACTACATTATTACATGAGCACTGTTCCACCGCTGTTGATATTTTCATTTACATACATTCATTCGAAAGCAGATGGGTTTACGAAGCAATTCTATATCCACCCAAAGAATTCTACGAAACAGTAGTCAGTATCCGGAATCGCTGTTCAGTGTTGGACATCATATTTGCCGAATACACAAAGCTTCACAGCTTGTCTTTCACTGTACGAAGTCTGGTACCTCGCTTCATTTAAAGGTTTTCAGAGGCTTTGGGACGAAAGATTTCGTTTTGGACTTGTTACGGTTTGAAGGAATTCTATAAAAGGTTGTTCGTTGCGTATGAACATAGTCATTGTGTTGCCAAGACATTGTTGACATTGGGAACGGACGGACAAGTCCCAGGCCCCTGTGGGGCAGCGTGAGGGATCACCTCTCTTGGGGGCAGCTCAGAGACCAGCGGGTGCCCGGAAGACCCCCAAGGAGAGGGGAGAGGAGGCCAAGGGAATGCTCCACAAGGGAGGGGCTTCGGAAAAGGGTGAGGGGCTGCCAGCTCTGCAGGGAAGGGGGGATATAACTGGGCTCCTGAGCCCCACAGGGGTATGGCAGACAAATGAAGTTCAGGACAGCTGTGGACCCTGTTGTAAACAAAAATTGCCCTTTTCCCTTATGGGGTATCGAAGAGCCCATATAGAGTCCTTACGTAGGTTCCCTATTGGTAGGAGAAAATAACAGAGGCCAACCAGAGAATATTGAGAAGCAAAGCAGCTAGTAAGCCTGATCTTTATTGATCTGTTGCAACAGGGTGCTCCCCTCACACGCAGGAGAAGGAGGAGGAAACCAGAACAATGATGGGCAAGGCGTTATATGGACTTCTGAAATTGCCACCCTCTAGATCAAGACCAGGGACGCGGGTGGTGCTGTGGGTTAAACGACAGAGCCTAGGACTTGCCGATCAGAAGGTTGTCGGTTCGCAATGACGGGGTGAGCTCCCGTTGCTCGGTCCCTGCTCCTGCCAACCTAGCAATTTGAAAGCACCTCAAAGTGCAAGTAGATAAATAGGTACCGCTCTGGCGGGAAGGTAAACGGCGTTTCCGTGCGCTGCTCTGGTTCGCCAGAAGCGGCTTAGTCCTGCTGGCCACATGACCCGGAAGCTGTACGCCGGCTCCCTCGGCCAGTAAAGTGAGATGAGCGCCGCAACCCCAGAGTCGGCCACGACTGGACCTAATGGTCAGGGGTCCCTTTACCTTTAGATCAAGACCACCCCCCAGAAACATTATACATACATCACAGAAATGGTGTTACCTAAGACCACCCCCCAGATACATCATACCTACATCACAGAAAAGGCGGTCTAAAACAGAAATTTGAATATTGTTTTTCTCCTGTCCTTGTTTATCTCCTGTCTGGCAGGTTACTTGATTGGATTGACTGGGGAGCCTGGCCAGTCTTTTGTAGTGATAAATACTTAGTTCCTGGGCCAGGTCGCAGGCTCACACCCTATTCAAACACAGACATACCCTTCAGACAGGGTTTGTGAAGGAAAAGACAATGGGGAGGTTTCCCCCTTTGACCTTGCAGAGAAAACATTTGGTTAGTTTGGGAATAAAAAATGGTTCCGGGTCGGTCTTCCTGTGCTGATATATGTACGTTCTTGGTTGGTACACTTATGAACATTACCATATATCTAAGACCTCAAAATTCCTATCACAACCCAAAAAGGTTGAAAACCTCTGGCTTATGCAATCTATAAATCAACCTGTCTGGATCCTGCCTCTGTTCAGGGTATCTGACGCCATTCGATACCCTGGTATTCTACCCAAAACGCCAGGGCCAAGGCTTTGCAAATTAAAGGACGGATCTTGTTTAGTAGTGTAGGGCCAGAATTGCTTTGTTGCGTCCTCCTTTGAGATGGGTAGGTGGAAAAATTTCGGGTGCGGCGCTCTTGTTGAGCAAAGCTTCGTGGGTGAAACCTCGCCTGAATTTCTTAGCGCCGAATGGGAAAGGATAGCTGAGGTTCGGGATAAGTTTCAGCAGAAACATAGCTACCTTTTATCGTTCTGTTATTTTTTTTCTTCCCTTTCTTCTTTCCATCCCTCCTTTTGCCCTCCCCCCTCCCAGGGCACGCAGATGATCTTCAACGCAGCCAAGGAACTGGGTCAGCTTTCGAAACTCAAGGTGAGAAACGCGGGATTATAGGGTCCGGAGAATTCAAGGAGCTGCATTGCAGAGGACGGCGGTCATTTGTGCTTCTTGGGCCTGGTTGGGCGCAAAGCGGGGAGCCGGGCATTAGGTGGCGCCAGAGCCAACGACAGGCAGAGAATTAGCTACCGGTAGTTCTAGGCTGGCCTCCATCTTCTTCCCTTCTGAGTCCGGCAACGGAAAACGAGGAGGAGGGAGACGGCGGATTGACCCCCAAAACTCCCTGGGTGCCAACGCAAGGGCTGCCATATTTCAAGAAGTAAAAAA
>JAXCMG010000040.1:2022084-2035228 GCA_034642415.1 Podarcis siculus
ACTGCTTTTCTATTCCTTCCTTATATTTTCTTTCCTTCCTTCTTATACTTTCCTTCCTCCCTTCTTACTGCTTTTCTATTTCTTTCTTTCCTTCTTATATTTATTTTCCTTACTTCCTTCTTTCTGCTTTTCTATTCCTTCCTTCCTTCCTTCTTTCTGCTTTTCTATTCCTTTCCTTCCTTCTTATATTTTCCTTCCTTCCTTCTTTCTGCTTTTCTATCCTTTCTTTCCTTCTTATATTTTCCTTCCTTCTTACTGTTTTTCTATTCCTTTCTTTCCTTCTTATAATTATTTTCCTTCCTTTCTTCTTTCTGCTTTTCTATTCTTTTCCTTCCTTCTTATATTTTCCTTCTTTCTATCTGCTTTTCTATTCCTTCCTTTCCTTCTTATATTTCTTTCCACCTTCTCTTCTCCGATTACCTTTCCCCCCTCCTTCTCTCTTTTTCCTTACTTTTCTCCCTCCTTGTCCTCCTCCTTATCCTTTCTGCATTTTCTTCTGCACTGACCTTCCCCCCTCCCTCATCTCTACCTTCTTCCCTTCCCTTCCCCCCTCTTTCTTTCTCTTACCCTCCCTTTTAACCTTCTCTTCCTTTACTTCCCTCCTTGACATTTCTTTATCTCCCAACTTTGCCTTTTCTCATCCTTAGTCCATGGTGGCAAAGGTGTTAGGTTTACTCTTAGTGAAGAAATATATCCTGAGAAGGGTACGTCTCGAACTCTCCTCCCAACGCCTCCTCTCCTTCCTGGATTGCACCCATCTTGGACCCCCTCCACTCACCCCCCCTTTCCTCGCCACCCTGACCAGGGCTAGCAAAAGCCCCCAAACTTTCACCCTCTGCAGACCCGACAGGGAAAGGGACATGCAAGCCGAAAATTGCTCCCCATTCTCCTCTCTGCCTCGCTTTTGACTAGCTCTGCTCAGGGGGGCTCCTCCATCACCCCCTCCACAACGTTATGCACCGAATGCATCAGAATGAGACCCTGCCCTCCTTGCACAAGCAAGCACTCAGACGGAGGAAACCGGGCAGGGGGAAAGGGGCACCATCCTCCCGTGCTTGCCTTTTGGAAATGACCTGTTTGTTTCCAGCTTCGGTTCCTGGATCGAGAGAGCGAGTCTCCGCATGCGACTCTGGAGTTGGCACGATGCCCGTGCGAGTGGGCGATTGTGCGTGTGCGTGCGCTGCCCCAGCCTTCCCAAACTTTCCTTCTGCATGAAATGGGCAATGGCTGAAGATCCAGGACTATCCCCCAGGCAGGAGCAGGGAAAGGTTTTTCAGCCGGATCGCTGCATTCCCTCCTAGGCTGCGCATTTTCCCTCGTACGACGGTTGCCGCCTGTCCTCTATTCCCCGGACATGTCCTCTTTTTCAGCATTAAATTTTCTGCTCAGGCGGATTTTCAAAACTTGGCAAAACTTCTGTTCACAGTTGGATTCATGAAAGCAGACTTACAGTATTTTTCTCTCTATAAGACGCACCAGACCACAAGACACACCTAGTTTTTGGAGGAGGAAACGCAAAAAAAAATATTCTGAATCTCAGAAGCCAGAACAGCAAGAGGGATCGCTGCACAGCGAAAGCAGCAATCCCTCTTGCTGTTCTGGCTTCTGGGATAGCTGCGCAGCCTGCATTCGCTTCATAAGACGCACACACATTTCCCCTTACTTTTTAGGAGGGGAAAAGTGAGTCTTCTAGAGCAAAAAATACGGTGTTTTCCCTCATACTAGGGTTGCCGCCTGTCCTCTATTCCCCGGACATGTCCTCTTTTTCAGCATTAAATTTTCTGCTCAGGCGGATTTTTAAAACTTGGCAAAACATCTGTTCACTGTTGGGTTTCTGAAGGCAGACTTAGTTACAAATGTGGATCTACTCCATATGGGGGAATAATCCCAGTGCTTCTGCCAGCTGAGATATAGCAGAGCAGTCCTAGCTAAAAGCTGGTCAAACAAAGAAGGAAGAGGAAAAAAAGAGAGAGGTTGCTGCGTGACTCGTCCTTTTGTTACCTGGACAGGTGAGGTCACGCCCACCTTCTGTCACATGCAAAAGGAAGGATGCTCCAGCCAGGAGGAAACAGGAAGTTTTTGACTGGCTGGACCAAACATTCCCTCGCATGCCTCAAAGGGAACTTACCAGGAACGCACAATTCAATCAGACTGAATTGTCTAATAGCGAGAGGCTTACACGAGCCTGCAACCAGCTCTCAGCTGTGCATGTAAAACGGGGAATGTAACTCTGCTAAGTAAAGGAACTTGCTGGGGCAAGTTAGGAAGGATATTAATAAACTATATATCCTCCCCTGCCGCCCTGGACGTTCCCACTTGGCTCAGGGCCCCCGTTCTTCTGAGATCCGCAGCCTTGGCCTCCTTCCCCTGTCCCCATCCTCAAGACCTGAGCCACCGAATGTGGGTGGGTTGCGGACGCACTTTTGGTTTCCAACCTATCCTTTTTCTCCCCCCAAATTCCTCTCCCCATCTGCTCGGCCACCCTTTGGCGGAGGTCTCCTTTCCCTGGTTGCCATCTGACAAATAGCTGCGACTCTTTCCTCCTCCTCACCCGTTCCTTTTCCTTCTCTGCCTTTGCTGCATGAATAATTTCCTCATCGGAGGAAGCCTGTTTGAATGACGGACTGGTTTTTAATCCTGCTTCTTGGACCATGAAAGGGCACGGGGGATTTTGGGTATTGTTACCGAACTGGGAGCCGGGAAGGAATGATTTTCACCTTGTTGTGTGGCTGAGGTCACCAAAGCTTGCCTAGGCTATCTGTCTATTCTGATGACTCTGTTATTCTGGTTATCGGTCACTAACAGGGTTTAGATATACCGCAAAGCATTTAAGCGGCTCGCATCAAAATTATAAGATGGACGTAACAATAACCAGGGTCTTTCTATATCTGCGGCTGAGATCGAAATTGTTCAACACCCCATTGTTACCAAGAATTTGCAGACTTTCCACTGTTTGCAAATCAAAGTTGCGTTTTCAGCTGAAATTGGGGGAACCAAATATCATTTGGGAAATTATATATGATGAAATGAAAAGGATGTTTAAAATAAAGTTTGTAAAAAACCCCACAAAAAACCCAGAAGATTTTCTTTTGGGAATTATAGGGACAGAACTACCTAAACTATATAGAAATTTGTTCATGTATGCTACTACAGCAGCAAGAATGTTACTTGCCCCAAAATGGAAAGAAGCAGAAGTCCCAACAAAGGAAAAACGGATACAAAAATTTATGGAATATGCAGAAATGGTGAAACATACCGGGAGAATTAAGAAATCAAGATAACAAACTTTTTATAAAAGAATGGACATGGTTTATTGAATATTTACAGATAAATTGTAAACAGGTAAAAACATTGGCAGGCTTATTTTAATAACCTGCAGTTTCATAAGAGTATATATTTAAAGATGACTAAATGACCAAATTAGGTTAATTTGGATATGCAGAAGATATTAAAAAATAAATTTAAGGAACCACAGAAAGAGGCGGAAGGAAGTCAAGTTTTTAAATGTCAAAGTGATACTCTGGTTTCTCTTCAGATCGTATAAATCTTTCGCCTTTTACAAAAGAACACTTTTTAAAAAGCAGTTACAGCCAACTAAATTCTACTCTGGGTTTACACTCGTTGAAACAAACGGCGCTTCGTTCATCACATATTTCCGTTTGGGTCTGTTCTAGAGTACGACTGACATTGGAGACGACCCATAGGTTGTTGTTGAGTTCTTTAGTTGTGCCCGCCTCTTTGTGACCCCCTGGACCAGAGCACGCCTGGCCCTCCTGTCTTCCACTGCCTCCCGCACTTTGGTCAAACTCATGCTGGTTGCTTCGAGAACACTGTCCCACCATCTCGTCCTCCATCATCCCCTTCTCCTTGTGCCCTCCATCTTTCCCAACATCAGGGTCTTTTCCAGGGAGTCTTCTCTTCTCATGAGGTGGCCAAAGTCTTGGAGCCTCAGCTTCAGGATCTGTCCTTCCAGTGAGCACTCAGGGCTGATTTCCTTCAGAATGGAGAGGTTTGATCTTCTTGCAGTCCATGGGACTCTCAAGGGTCTCCTCCAGCACCAGAATTCAAAAGCATCCATTCTTCGGCCATCAGCCTTCTTGATGGTCCAACTCTCACTTCCATACATCGCCACTGGGAAAACCAGAGCTTTTACTATACGGACCTTTGTTAGCAAGGTGACGTCTCTGCTTTTTAAGATGCTGCCTAGGATTGTCATCGCTTTTCTCCCAAGAAGCAGGCGTCTTTTAATTTCGTGGCTGCTGTCACCATCTGCAGTGATCATGGAGCCCAAGAAAGTAAAATCTCTCACTGCCTCCATTTCTTCCCCTTCTATTTGCCAGGAGGTGATGGGACCAGTGGCCATGATCTTCGTTTTTTTGATGTTGAGCTTCGGACCATATTTTGCGCTCTCCTCTTTCACGACCCATATACGTTATAAAATTAAGAATTGCCCTCAAAAAATTTGCAAGGCACTGGAAAAAAACAACCAGTGCAGTGAATATCAATAGGCAGGGAGTTCCAAAGGAGAACAATGATATGAGTAATATTCCCTGCTTTGGTGAGTCAGATGTCATCATCGCCACCATCATTTTTAATTTGTATACCCTCTTTCTATCTTACAATACTCAAGGCGGTTTACAAGCTGAAGAAACAAAAAACGTACGTCTTATAACAATCTAACGCAATGCAAAAATGTGATAATAAAACACATCTGTCAGGGGCTCAGGGGGAGAGCCACAGGGGGAAGAGGAACTGGAGAGTGAATCTGAGGGGAGCTTAGGAGGGTATGACAGTGACCCGAGAGATTCAATGAGTATCTCCAGTGAATCAGAAGATTCCCAGAAAGAGGCGCCCAGGTTTAGGGCAAGGGGGGCCAGCGGTGAGTCTCAAAGTGGCAGTTGGAGGTCCGGGCCAGCTTCTCCGACCGAGCGTAGGGAGGGGGAAGGAGAAGCCCACAGATCGGAACTGACCACGCCTCCGTCGGAGAGTGGGGGGGCGGAGCGGAGGTCAGCTGCGGCCAGCCCCCCCGAAGGGGGGAGCAGTGACAGAAGCAGTGTAGCCGTTAGGAGGAAGGTGATTCCCAGAAGATTCCCAGAAAGAGGCGCCCAGGTTTAGGGCAAGGGGGGCCAGCGGTGAGTCTCAAAGCAGCAGCTGGAGATCAGGGCCAGCTTCCCCACCAGAGCGTAGTGGGGGGGGAGGAGTCCCATGCATCAGGGCCAGCGTCTCCGCCAGCAGGGAGCCCAGCTAGCCTCCCCGAGGGGGAGAGCAGTGACAGAAGCAGTGTGGTCGTTAGGAGGAAGGTGACCGGCTGGGCGCGCGCGCCAAGTTCAAATGTGCAGGCGCGCGAGCCAGCAGAGAATCCGGATTGGGAGCCGGGTCCCAAAGCCCGCCGGAGACAGGGGGAGGAGTCGGAGGAATCCGCTTCCGAAGAGTCCAGGAGGGGTGGAACCCCAGAGGGCAGGAGGGCCCAGAGGAGAAAGGAGCAAAGGGAGAAGCGGAAAAGGTGGGGCAAAGCTCGGCTGTTAAACTGGTGCCGAGGAGGGGAGGAGTCAGACGGAGCTTCGACGGTCTAGGGTTACAGACGTAGAGTTGCGCGCCACGGATGTAACATCGGCAATGAACTTCAATAAAGGCTTTTGTATATAAAGAGACACTGGCGTTGGTCCTTTGTGAGCTGGGACCTGAGGCAGCTCTGACAACATCGAAAAAGTAACATTCAACCATCAATTTCAACAACAACAATACTTTATTGCGGTCCAAAGACCCACAAAACAATTTCAAAACTAGATACACTTAAAACGACCAGACAGACAGATGGAAGACAATCGTTAGAATAGTATCAAATAACAATATCAGCATATGAAAGTTAAACAGAAATTCAGTCTTAAGAGATACAGTAAAGCATTTTTAAACTATAATCAATAAAAAACGGGAAGCCACAGCACGTAAAATAATGCAATACAAATTAAGAAGTAGAGACTGGAGGCAGGTGGATGAAATCTCTCCCCGATAGTTCTTCCAGGGAAAGATTTATCCGAAAAAAGATGATAACATCGGAAGGACCTCCCAAAAATGGGGAAGCTCTGAAGCAAGCGTCCGGCCTCAGTCCACCAACAAGTTTTTGGGGGGGTTTTCTTGGAGGCGGGAGGAGCTGGAGAAATCACCAGACAGGGGATGGGCTGCAAGTTTGTGCACTAATTTTCCGTTGTGCATCTCCATGCTTCCCTCCCTCTGCCGGGCAGGATCCGGAGTGGACGACCCCGTGGGAGAGGTCTCCATCCACGTGGAACTGATCACCCACCCTGGGACCGGGGAGCATAAGGTCACTGTCAAAGGTGAGCCGGAAATGGCGGCCGTAGACTTGGAAGGGACCTCCAGGGCTCATCTAGTCTGTGTTAGAATTCCTGCTCCGCGATTGCAGTCACGGGATTTTTGTCTATCACATGACGGTGTGTGTTTTGACTCCACCGGGTGGGAAGTGACGGAGACAGGATGTTTGTGTTCCGTGAAGTGGGACTATTGTCCTTTTTTTCTTTTTCTTTTTTCGAAAATTTTATTGGTTTTCACAATGCTATAAACAGACAAACAAACAAACACACAAGACAAACAAACATAAATTATTGAAAATTGCACTTATTAAGTGACTTCCTCGCGGGTTCCCCTTGGTTGAATTTCATTGCATGTCCTTTTAACGGTTTTCCAAATCCCATTTCTTATGACTTTTAACTTAAACATTAACATCCTTAAATCTTCACCTTATGGAATTGAACATATTAATTCATCGCTTAACATAAATAAAATAAAATCCTAAGCCAATTAAGTATCTGCAAGCTATTTTCAATTAATTTAACTTAACAAATTTAACTAGATAATCGTTAAATTTATTCCACTCTTCCTGATACTCCTCCTCCTTCTGGTTGCGGACTCTTCCGGTTAGGTCGGCTATTGTCCTTTTTTCTCTTTGCTGTCTGATGCTAGAGAGAGAGGGAGCCATGTTGCAGTGCTCCGTGTGGGTTTATATGCAGATAAAGTAGATTAGCCAAAATGCTGAGGTCTGTTACACAAACTGCACAGACTCTGCAGATCCTTAAGTGTGCCAATGTCTGTTGGCATCGGTCGCTGTGATGTTCGGGCTGAAGAAAGCTTTCGAAGCTCCCGAACGATCGACCAGGAGGGAGAGAACGTGCCAGTCGGGCATGTGTCTCTGCCAGGGTCCTACTCGAGTGTAGGGCAAGCTCCTCAACACCACCACTCCAGCAACGCAGAAATGCAGCGGTTCCGTATGGGGATCAAACCTGCGACCTTGCTGTTATATTGTGGAAATGTTGCGGATAGTAGGAGACGATCTATTGATTGAATATTCTCCTTCCTCCCTTTTTTATTTTATTTGTTTTTTATCTTATATTTTGGAAATGTACACCCAGTTTTTCTTTTCCTTTTAATTTTTGGGGGGCCCCTAAGAGAGCAGGGCCCTAAGCTAGAGTTTGTTTAGCTTAAATCCGGCACTACTCAGGATCATGGAGATGTTCTGCCCTTTGATCTGAAGTTTAGGGCCGGATTTCGGTTTGATGAGGCCCTCAGCTCCTGAAGGTAATGGGGCCCTTTCTATGTCCAGCTGTCCTTTGTCAACAACAAATTGCTGCTGGTTTTTAGTGTTGAATCTATGCTATATGGTCATTGATGGAGCTAATAGGTATCTCAAGCCATTTGCACATGTTGCCGTGCAACCAGTCCATGCAGAATGTAGGCACCCTATATATAGAAAGGAGCAAAGCAGTGATATTTTAGGGAGCAGGTTGGGGCCATGACTGACATCAGTGATGGTCAAACTTGGCCCTCCAGCTGTTTTGGGACTTCAACTCCCATCATCCCTAGCTAACAGGGCCAGTGGTCAGGGGTGATGGGAATTGTAGTCCCAAAACAGCTGGAGGGCCAAGTTTGGCCACCACTGACTTACATCCTAGGAGCCTCCACAACACAAAACACTGTTGCTGTATGCAGGTTTTATTTTATTTGGTTTTCATCTTATATTTTGGAAATGTACATCCAGTTTTTCTTTTCCTTTTAATTTTTTGGGGGCCCCCAAGAGAGCGGGGCCCTAAGCTACAGCTTGTTTAGCTTATACGTAAATCCCACACTGCACCTTTCTCTCGCCCAGTGGTAGCTGCCAATGACCTGAAGTGGCAAACGTCGGGGATCTTCCGCCCCTTTATTGAGGTCAACATCATCGGGCCACACCTCAGCGACAAGAAGAGGAAATTCGCCACCAAGTCCAAGAACAACAGCTGGTCTCCGAAATACAACGAGAGCATCCAGTTGTAAGTGATTCTCCTTTCTCCCCCTTCCTTCATCTCAGGAGCAACTCAAGAAGGGCAATTATTGCAAACCTCAGTCCTGCCTCCTCGCCAGGCCAGCCGTCTTGATTTGCAATACACCTCCGCCAGTAAAGCGAGATGAGTGCCACAACCCCAGAGTCATACGCGACTGGACCTTATGGTCAGGGGTCCCTTTACCTTTACATTTAAGAACCATTTTATAGGGACACGGGTGGCGCTGTGGGTTAAACCACAGAGCCTAGGACTTGCCGATCAGAAGGTCGGCGGTTCGAATCCCCGCAATGACGGGGTGAGCTCCCGTTGCTCGGTCCCTGCTCCTGCCAACCTAGCAGTTTGAAAGCACATCAAAGTGCAAGTAGATAAATAGGTACCGCTCCGGCGGGAAGGTAAACAGTGTTTCCGTGCGCTGCTTTGGTTCGCCAGAAGCGGCTTAGTCCTGCTGGCCACATGACCCAGAAACTGTACGCCGGCTCCCTCGGCCAATAAAGCGAGATGAGCACCGCAACCCCAGAGTCGGCCACGACTGGACCTAATGGTCAGGGGTCCCTTTACCTTTTTAGCTGAATCCACCTTTTCCCTCCCGCAGCGCCCTGGGCACCGAGACGGGCCCTGAATGCTATGAGCTCCAGGTCTGTGTGAAGGACTACTGCTTTGCCCGCGAGGACCGGACGGTGGGCATTGCCATCCTGCAGCTGAAGGACCTCTTGCAGAGGGGCAGCTGCGCCTGCTGGCTGCCCCTCGGCCGCCGCATCCACATGGACGACACGGGGCTGACGGTCCTGCGCATCCTCTCGCAGCGCAACAACGACGAGGTGGCGAAGGAGTTCGTCAAGTTGAAGTCGGATACGCGCTCGGCCGAGGAGGGCAGCGCCAGCTAAGCCCCACTGTGCCCTGCCCTCTCCCTGCCCTCCCAGTCCTGTGGTCCGTCAGCCCCATGGCCTCCTAGCATCACCTCCCGTCCTCTTTTATGCAGCCATGTCGAAGCCATAAGAGATCCCTGCCTTTTCCTTCCTCCCTGAATTTGGGAGCCTCGCTCCCGCTGCCAAGGATCAAACACCCTCCAAACACACACACACATTGCCAAATCTGTTCAGTATTAGCCGCTATGGGGCAGAGGGAAAAGAGGGTAGCCTCCCCCCCAGGTCAGGACCCTTGGCCCCTCCAGTCCAGCATTGGAGAAAGGGGCATTCTCTGCCCTCCCTGAAGATGCCCACGGTTGAATCTCCTGCAGGGAAACATGGCTCTGGCGCTGAGACGCTACATTTCTGGAAACGGGGGCCAAAGATCCTGCTGCATGTTTCCCAAGACAGACCCGCCTCCTTCTCACTCATAGCATAGCTGTCAACCGTCCCTTATTTGGTGGGACAGTCCCTTATCCCAGCGCCGTGTCCCGCTGCTGTCCCTTATTGATGATGTCCCTTAAATTTCCCGGGTTTCAAAGGAAGCAGCTCCTCTCCCTCCCTCCCTGCCGGCCAGGGAGGA
This sequence comes from Podarcis siculus, assembly GCA_034642415.1. Lineage (NCBI taxonomy): Eukaryota > Metazoa > Chordata > Lepidosauria > Squamata > Lacertidae > Podarcis > Podarcis siculus. The sequence goes on from JAXCMG010000040.1 coordinate 2,031,903, forward strand.
GGGAGGCTCCAACTGTGTTGCTTGGCTGCGTTGCTCACCCAATAAGGAGTCTGAGAACGACTGGGGGGGTGGAGCTTGCATGCCTTGTGCCAATCAAATCAGCCGTGTTGCCTGGGGACTCGCCTTTGCTCAGCGCTTCCCAGCGGAGAGGGGACGGTGGTTTTCCTTGCTGCGTCCCCTTTGCCGGGTTGCTGCGCTGTGGGAACCACCGCTTGAGGCTTCATTCAGCTGCTGGCTGGGCTTTCTGCCTTTGGCTCGGAGGGGCTCAGAAGCTGAACATACCTGTGCCCGGAAAATCCCTTATTCTGGCTGCTGATCCCTTATTTCCGAGGCTGCTGGTCCCTTATTTTCAAATCTGTAAGTTGACAGCTATGACTCATGGCCACCTCTGTCCCAATCACAGCTCTTTCCTGCTCTGGCCGGCAGCTGCGCTCTCCCAAGGTTTTGGCAAGGAGTTTTTTGGCTCCCACGGCACCTCCAGGTTGGGTCAGAGGTGGTCGTGTTGGAATTGCTCGAGGCCAAGTGTTGGTCCATCTAGTTCAGTGCTGCCTGCACAAACCGGCAGCCTAGGGCTGGACACACACCCTAACCGGCAGCATTTGAAAGGAAGCAAGGTTTCGCAACACGGGCCGAGCTCTTTGCGGTTTGCAGCGCTGCCGAAAAGCAGAGCAAGCCGATGGCGAAGAGAAGGGGTTTTAAAGTAGAACCTTTTTTAAAAAGTGAAATTAAATTGCGGCTCAGAGGCGGCTGGTGGCCATTGGTGGTAGGTTGGGAGGTCAACAGCAGATGGCACCAGAGACACCCAAGACAGGCGGAACCAACTAATTCCAGTTCCGTAGGGTTGCCATATGTCTGGGACTTGGGAAATCGGCCCACTTTTCCTTAAAAAAGCAGCTCAACAACTATCCCCCCCAAAACCCCACAACTTTTTGTGTCCAGGTTTTTTTACCTCTTGAAACAGGGCGACCCTAAGCTGAGCCTCACAAGGAGAGCACTGAGACCAAGGAGGTAGAAGAGGAAGGAAGGAAGGAAGGAAGGAAGGAAGGAAGGAAGGAAGGAAGGAAGGAAGGAAGGAAAGTTAAGTTGGAGGGGATGGAATAGGACGTCCCTATTTTCAGGGGAGAAACGTTGGAGGGGATGGAATAGGACGTCCCTATTTTCACAGGAGAAATATTGGAGGAGATGGAATAGGACGTCCCTATTTTCAGGGGAGAAACGTTGGAGGGCCCCTTTCCAAGTACTGCAGCAGCCCAATTCTGAGCTCTGAGCCGGCCCTCCCAAGCAAGGCAGCCTAGGCTTACCTGCTTCCGGCTAGCATCCTCACTGCACCCATTTCAGAGAACGGACCTGTCTAACTGAGGTCCATTGCAGTGGGTCAACCTCCACAGGGACGTCCTCTACCATCAGCGCTGAAGCTGAGACTCAATTCCGGTCCAGAGCTGGAGGGCGGGAAACGGGTGCCCTCTTTTCCTTTGTCCCCCCCACTGCAGACGGCCTCCTCCAAGACCCTCTCCTTCTTCCCCAGGACCCTTAGGAGAGAACATCGTCCCAAAGCGGTTTCATTCCAGCTCCCCCTCTTTTCCTAAGATACCCTTTCCATAACCAGTTTTCCCGGGACCAAAGTGTCGGAATTTGAGTTGAATGTTTACACACACACGAAACACCCCGAGTCGTATACCTGTGCAGGTGTGCATTCCGCCGAACGTTTTTTAAAATAGTAATTTAAACGAAAAGAAGACATCGACAGGGACATCTAAGCGGTTTAGATTACGGATTCCTCCCCACGGACCTCATCCGTGTTTCTTTCCCCCCAACCTGTCCCCCTCTCCGAACCAAACCGATTCCCTTCTCGATAATTTCTGTCCGGCATGTACTTGAAAGTAAACAAACAAACAGATGATTTAATAATTTAAAAAAAGGACGGGGGAAAAAATAGAGTGAAATAAATAAATACCAATCCCGGATGCTGGGAATCGAGTTAATAATTATCCTGTTGTGGACCACATGCACACGTCTTGAAATATTTCATTATCTGTTCTGTTCCTACTTACCTGAAGTGGATTGAGTTGAAACAAACAAACAAAAACAACAATGCATGATAGTGAAATGTTTTGCACTATTTTGAACTTTTGGGGCTCTATACAAATATTTTATTAACTGACATTAAAAAGAAAAGAAAAACGAACGCTTCTTTTTCTGTGTTTCTAACCTGTCCTCTCTGCGTCCGAGGAGTGCCTAGCTGTTCAGTTTCTGTTAATTGATTCTCATGGGAAACTTGCAGATTCTGGCTTCAGACAATTAACTCAAGGCAGTGTCAATTTACTCTTGGCAGAAAGCCCAGGTCTGCTTGACCTAGAAACTGCTTACTCTGATTGGTTAACGACCAGCACTCAACTCTTATCTAGGGATTGCTAGCTCAGTTTGATGTGAGGTGTGTTAGGAGTGGAAGTGCTGTGTATGGTTTTGAGAGAGAGAGAAAGAGAGGATTTATTTTGCTTTTATTTGTATGCAGAAACTCTGCTGGTTTTATTTTCTCCTTTTTAAATAAATCCTGTAAATAGTTATTCTGAGTCTAGCTGACTAGTCATTACCGCCGCAACTAGCTTCTTCGCTGTGCAGGAAAACTCTGCTACGTTTGGGCTAAAGCCAGTAGGGCTATGCCTGACACTTCAAAGTTCCAGTGTGATTTTTCCTTTCCGAAGGAGCTCAAGTTGTGGGTGTTATGGTAGCCTTATTGGAGTTCTCCGATTGGGTCTGTGTTGCTCCGGGACAGGAGGAAGGAAGTCAAATGACACCGAGGTTGATTCCAAGAAAGAGTTTATTCTGCACTCCGGATAGCAGAAGGCACTTGCGTGGTGAGTCCACAGCTAGTCCAAAGAAATGAGAAGTTTCATGCAGTATATATATCCTCCAGACCTCTCCCTCCTCCCCCAGGAATCCAACCACGTCAGCCTATACACGCAGGTTGACATCACATATGTTCCTGCTCTGGTATTCTTAACCATAAAAGGGAATTCCTTCCCGTACTTCTGACCATAAAAGGATCTTCCTCTTCCTACTCTTATCTTGGAGGAAGAGGTCATCATCTCCGAGAACACACTCTGGCGTTGTTCCCGGACTTAGGTCTGTGCGTCAGGGTTGTGGTGAGATAAGACCTAGAGTGTCATCCCTGTTCCACTTTGGAGTGGACAAGGCCATCCTTATCATCACAGACTGATAAAGGAGAGAGCCTTGTTTATGCAGCTGTGTTCTTGTTATAGAATCATAGAATCATAGAGCTGGAAGAGGCCACAAGGGCCATCGAGTCCAACCCCCTGCCAAGCAGG
>JAXCMG010000040.1:2037574-2076876 GCA_034642415.1 Podarcis siculus
AAAGAAAGAAAGAAAGAAAGAAAGAAAGAAAGAAAGAAAGAAAGAAAACTTTCAAAATCCACAATTGCAACAGCGAATGATGCAATGTTCCAAACTGAACCCGGAAACTCAGAGCTGCACGTGAGTCTATAGCCATAAGTCTATCGCCACGCCCAGCCTTACGGAATGAAGGCGGAGCAACGCCGGCGTCTCCCTACCAATGCGCATGCGCCCGACGCCGCCATTTCCTCTCGCTGCTTTCGCCCGTTCGGACTCACCCATTTGAAGCGGAGGTGGGGGGGGAGAAGAAAGGAATAAAGGACCATTTGAGGCAGCCTCTAGTGACAAAACTTTGTCGCTTCGCCCCTCTGTATTTAAGAAGAAGAAGAAGAGAAATACGGAGAAAAAGGACCGCCTCCACCATTATTCCCCCCCCACAAGCTTCTCATTGTACTTGGTTCCGTCCGCCGCCTCATAGCCGAGCGGGCGTTCCGTCCCGCCAGTGCGCAGGCGCAGTGGTTGACCTGTTACCGCGCAGGCGCAGAAGGCTGCCTTAGAACGCGTGTGACTCTTAGGTGAGTGGGATAGACATCAAAGCGGGTGGGCAGCCGCCTGCTTCCCTGTTGCCATGGAGACGGGATGGGAGGGGGCAGGGGAGCTACCCAAGGTTGGGGGGACAATGGGGGAGGAATTTTGGGGTGGATTTGGGCTTATGGGTTGGGCCAGAGCTGGTAATTTTATTTTGGCTGCTGCTGATTTGCATACATTTGCATATATTTGCATATTCTGTTTGGGCTGCTGGCGACGTTCGTGTTATTTGCATACGTAGGGTTGGCCCCCCCTTGCTGATTTGCATAGATTTACATGCGCTTGTTAATTTGCATAGGTTTACAGGGGCATATATTTTATATGTATATACATATATATTATATGTATTTGCGTATAATTTATTATGGTGCCTGCCAATGATTTTTAAAAATAATAATGTTTATTTGTTGTTTTCATGAAATTTGGACATCGCTCGATTGCAAAAAATAACCACTGTAAAGGGTTTGCCAAAGAAAGACAGACAAAGCGATGAAATTATCCATCAGGAAAATCAGCAGCAGTAATTAAAAACTTTCAAAAAGTTAAAACAGCTACAGGCTGAGATCCCATTAAAACTTGCCGCCGGCTTTTTAAACATCCCTGGAGGCTTGTTGAAAGAAGAATGTTTTTAAGCAGGTGAAGTTGCCTGCCAATGATTTGCATAGATTTGTGCATTCTCTGGCATTGATTTGCATAGGCTTGCTCGTTAATAGCCTTGGCTGCTTCTGATTTGCGCCTGTTTATTAAGCTTCCCAATTTTTTAACGAATCGAGGCCAAATTGCATCAAATTTAACAGTTGTTTTTTTAAAAAAAGTTTCTTTCCAACTATTTGTGTCCCAGTTTCCCCCCATTACTGCTTGATGCTTCAGTAATAGCAACATATACAATTTATTTCTGGCATAGAGAGTGGTTCTCAGCATGCATTTTCTATACATTTCTCACTGGGCAAGAGCAAAAAGCTGCTTATTTGAAAGTGAATTAACCCAGACCTCTGACCCACAAAATGTCTGAATCACAACAGATTTTGGATGAGTTGGGCTGTGCTGCACCTTACCGGTACAGTAATTTAATTTTTTTTTGCATCAGCATATACCTGGGAGTGTTTTCGCCAAAATGCTTTGGCCAGGTGTCAATTTGCGTGCTTGAGCAGTAACATAAAAAATCTCCCATTTATGGGCGTCTTCCAAGACTTAAAAGCCAAACCATCTCCTGAGTCAACAATTATGTGTGTATCACATTCAGAGTTGCTGGCAGGTGACTGTGAAATGGAATTTTACCAGCGACTCGGCGTGGCTTCCCCAGAAAATTTTGGATCTGGAACTTTTCCCCCCTCTGCAATGGGAGAGATCGTTTTGTTTACCCCACAGAAGCCAAACAAGCAAAAATTAAACCAACTGCAATTTGTGCTAATTTGGCACCTTCCAAAAATATATGGCCCAAAGGAGTTGGACGTTTGCTTGAATTCAGTGAAAATTCAGGGTGGATAAAAATCAATGGTTTAAAATATAATAATCAGATTTTAAAATGTAAATTGGATTTTTTAAATAAAATCCTTCTGGAGGAAAAATCTTTCTAAAGATTTTCTATTTAAGTTACATTATAGTCCAAAGGTTATTCATCAGGAAATAAGGATTTGTTTTAAGTTTTTCATGTGTGCTTAAAATCAGTCTAAGTTGTTGTTTTTAAAGAATTGTTTAGCCACATCAGTTAACAAACATGGATACATATGCTATAATGTTATTGTTTTAGTTAAATAAATTGTTTAAATTGTTACTAAGGAAATGATTAGTTTTCTCCTTCCAATAAAGGACAGCAGAAAAGTTGTCCAAATATAAACAGTTAACTTACTAAACCTCACCATAAATACATAATTACCTATGTATTTCTAATAGTAGAACCAAATCAGTAATTTTTGATATAACTGTAAAAGCTACTCTGAAAATTTATCAGTCCAAAAATGAAACCTTCATCTGGTTTGTAAATATTAAGATGATACCAGCAAGAATGAGTCTTTCTGTAAAAAGAAGAAGATATAAATCAAGTCTTACTGACTAGTGATTTAAATCGTGATTTAGTATCGATTCGATTTAAATCAAATCCACCCTGATTGCAATTTACTTCTGAGTAGACATTGCTTGGTTCCTGTTTTCTCCAACCCATCTTTCTAAAACTTTGCAAAGTTTGGGCTTTCCTAAATAGTTTGAACTCGCTAAAATGACGGAATTAATAAGAAACCACTCAGGCGACCAGGTTGAAAAAAGAATGGGATTGATTTAATAACTATCTAATAAAATACGGTTCCAGCAACAACATTTGGCTGTGCCCTAGACTAACTTCACAGATATAAAGGAACTTTGCTTTTCAATTATGGAATACAGATAAGTTGAATGTAAAATAATTTGGAAGGGACTCAAACCAGTTTAGGAGAATAATCAGAACCTGACGAAAAAGAAAAGTGAATATGAAGGTAATGTCGTTCTAGGAATTTCGGGTATAAAACATTCAAACGATGGTTTGTAATCCTTAAATAATTCTGTGTTTCTGATGATAAATTTTTGTTTTCTTCCCCAAAGCTTTATGTTGTTTAATATTTACTTTTTTCACATTTCGTTCCTGTATAGCTTTCTTTTCTGTTTATGTGAATGCAACGATCAATTTATTTTCTTTTAAAATGAAATAGAGTATTTTTAAAAGTGGGGGAAGTTTGGGCTTCTCTGAAACACAGACTTTCATCCAAAAAAACCCCTCCTTTTCTCTCCTTTTAGGTATTTTTTGAAGTAGCTCCTGCCTGGGCAACCATGGTGACAGAAAAGGAAATTGAACAGATTGGCCGGACGCTGGTGGACGCTGGCCAACCCCTAAAAGCCCGTTTCCGGGCGTTATTCACCCTCCGAAACCTAGGGGGGGCTGCAGCCATTGAGTGGATCAGCCGAGGTTTTGGGGACGACTCTGCGCTCCTCAAACACGAACTGGCTTACTGCTTAGGGCAGATGCAGGACGAGAGAGCGATTCCAGTCCTCATTGAGGTTCTCCGAGATGCTAGCCAGGAACCCATGGTCCGCCACGAAGCTGGTAAGAGGGGCTGTGTTGACAAATTGCAGGGGGGCTAGTTTGGGGAAAACTTTTAACGTTTAGTGAATTATTATGGGACGCGGGTGGCGCTGTGGGTTAAACCACAGAGCCTAGGACTTGCCGATCAGAAGGTCGGCGGTTCAAATCCCCACAATGACGGGATGAGCTCCCGTTGCTCAGTCCCTGCTCCTGCCAACCTAGCAGTTCAAAAGCACACCAGTACAAGTAGATAAATAGGTACCGCTCCGGCGGGAAGGTAAACGGCATTTCTTCGTGCTGCTCTGGTTTGCCAGAAGCGGCTTAGTCCTGCTGGCCACATGACCCGGAAGCTGTACGCCGGCTCCCTCGGCCAGTAAAGCGAGATGAGCGCCGCAACCCCAGAGTCGGCCACGACTGGACCTAATGGTCAGGGGTCCCTTTACCTTACCTTTTTATTATTATTACGCTGCGTGTCTCTGTGGGGTCAACAGCAGGAGAGACGGATATAAACAAATAAAATTAATAACACACACACACCCTGCTTCCACCTTCGTATCTCATTCTCCCCCTGCTTTCGACAGGTGAGGCGCTGGGTGCCATTGGGAACCCCAAAGTTCTAGACGTCCTGAAAAAATACTCCGAAGACCCTGTCGTCGAGGTAAATCCAGGGACTCCTTTGCAATGCTTCCCCGAACCTGACCCGATCCAAAAAGTTAACACCCCTCCCTCCTTTTATATATATATATATATATACATTTTTATTAGTTTTTTTAACATACCATTTTCAACAGTAATTAAACATACTTTTACACCTTATTCAGTTTTTTGACTTCCATCAGTCCTGTCTGAACATTTTCCAATCTAATCTCTTAGTATGCATTTCTTATCTTCCCTATTACATTTAAAACTCATGACCAATATCTCTATCTACTTTGTAAACACTTCGTATATTTCTCCTTACAAAACTTATTGTAGTCCCACTAGCGTAATTTGTTGCTTACAATTGCTCTTCAAATAATTCATATACTTCTTCCAATCTTCTGTCAATCTCTGGTCCCTCAGGTTTCGAATCCTTCCTGTCGTTTTGTCCAATTCTGCATAGTCCATTAATTTTGTCTCCCATTCTTCTTTTGTCGGAATTTCTTCTTGCTTCCATTTCTGGGCTAACAATACTCTTGCCGCAGTTGTTGCATATAAAAACAGTTAAACATCTTGCCTATTAATATCCTGGCCTATAATACCAAGTAAAAATGCTTCTGGTTCTTTTTTTAAGAATGTATTAAATGTTTTTTCATGAAATATACGTTCTTGAAAAACACCCATCCATCCTGTTCAGGTGGCAGAGACGTGTCAGTTGGCTTTGAAGAGACTGGAATGGCTTCAGGAGCACCCGGCAGAAGCGTCCTCCGGTCCCTACTCCTCCGTAGACCCGGCGCCTCCATCTGAGGAGGCGGATGTGGAACTTCTGCGGCAAGCTTTGCTGGACGACTCGCGGCCGCTGTTTGAGCGATACCGGGCCATGTTTGCCCTGCGCAACATCGGCGGGGAATCGGCCGTCCTGGCCTTGGCGGACGGTGAGTCTTCTCACTTCTCTTTGGCCAGAGGTTTCGTCTGGTCAGCGGCTCTGGCCAGAATTTGAATCCCTGGTCCTGAATGGGGTAACTTTGCCCCTGAAGGACCAGCTGCGCAGCCTGGGAGTCATTTTGGACTCACAGCTGTCCATGGAGGTGCAGGTCAGTTCTGTGTCCAGGGCAGCTCCATCTGGGACGCAGGAAGAGACCCTCCCTGCCCGCAGACTGTCTCAATAGAGTTGTGCATGCTCTGGTTATCTCCCGCTTGGACTTCTGCCATGCGCTCTACGTGGGGCTACCTTTGAAGGTGACCCGGAAACTACAACTAATCCAGAATGCGGCAGCCAGACTGGGGACTGGGAGTGGCCGCCGGGACCACATAACACCGGTCCTGAGAGATCTGCATTGGCTCCCAGTACGTTTCCGAGCACAATTCAAAGTGTTGGTGCTGACCTTGAAAGCCCTAAATGGCCTCGGTCCTGTATACTTGAGGGAGCGTCTCCACCCCCATCGTCCAGCCTGGACACTGAGATCCAGCGCTGAGGGCCTTCTGGCGGTTCCCTCATTGTGAGAAGTGAGGTTACAGGGAACCAGGCAGAGGGCCTTCTCTGTAGTGGCCCCCGCCCTGTGGAACGCCCTCCCTTCAGATGTGAAGGAAATAAGCACCTATCTTCTCTTTAAAAGACATCTGAAGGCAGCCCTGTTTAGGGAAGTTTGTAATATGTAATGCTGTATTCTTTTAACACTTGATTGGGAGCCGCCCAGAGTGGCTGGGGAAACTCAGCCAGGTGGGCGGGGTATAAATAATAAATTATTATTATTGGGAACACTACAAGCTCTGGCTCTTAAAGATAACGCAAGGCGCTAGTCCTCAAGCCCCTTTCCTGAACTGCAATTCTCCTCTCCCTTCCACCCGCAAGGCCTCCGCTGCGGCAGCGCCCTCTTCCGCCACGAAGTCGCCTACGTTCTGGGACAGATGCAACATGAAGCGAGCGTCCCGCAGCTGACGGCCTCGCTGGAGAACGGCACCGAAAGCCCCATGGTGCGCCACGAGTGCGCCGAGGCCCTGGGTTCCATTGCCCGGGCCTCCTGCCTCTCCGCCTTGCAAGCCCACGCCCAGGACAAGGAGCGCGTGGTACGGGAGAGCTGCGAAGTGGCGTTGGACATCTATGACTACGAGAACGGCGGCGATTTCCAGTACCCTGACGGGCTGAGCAAGCTGAAGAAATCAGACTGAAAAGGGCGCAGGGAGCTGGCCGGGTCTCAGCCGCCGCCATCTCATCCCGGTTTGGGTTCCTGCAGCGCCAGACGGGGAGACGCAAGACGTCTCGCCTCCGTTTCTAATTTGCGGCCTGTTTCTCTGCTCGGTGGTTGGTGGGTAACGGGTACCTACATCTCGATAGCGGGTTCTGTTCCGGATTTGGCGCCTTTTCTGTTTCCCCCTCTCTCGTTTTTGCAAATATATGTTCGCGGGTATTTATATCGCTTTGAAAACTGAGTCTTCCTTGCGGCAGTGTCGAATGAATGAATGAATCTTTATTTGCGTCAGCCATCAGCCGTAGCAATACAGTGGTACCTCAGGTTACATACGCTTCAGGTTACAGACTCTGCTAACCCAGAAATAGTGCTTCAGGTTAAGAACTTTGCTTCAGGATGAGAACAGAAATCGTGCCCTGGTGGCGTGGCGGCAGCAGGAGGCCCAATTAGCTAAAGAGGTGCTTCAGGTTTAGAACAGTTTCAGGTTAAGAACGGCCCTCCAGAATGAATTAAGTACTTAACCTGAGGTACCACTGTAAAACAACACTACAATATACAAAGAATAGAAATAAAAAGGCAATTATATACAATATATTTTAGGGTTTTGAATCAATGGTCAAATGGCGGATCTTATTCTGATTGCCCCAGCTAAAAACCTTGCCACCTTTGCCGTCACCTGCTCCTCTTGATCTGCCATGGGAAAGGACACTGGGGCAGTGGCTGGGTTACCCGGAATGGACGATAAAAGAGGGGTGATAATCTCATTCCTCAATCTCATTCAGCAGGGGGCCGGTCCACTGTCCCTCAGACCTCTTCCAAAATTTACAAATCACCAGCTTCAAAACAATATGTGTGTGTGTGTGTGTGTGTGTACATAACTAAAGAGTAGAGGGACACCCAAGGACCAACCCCCCCCCCAAAAAAAAAACAGATGCCAAGCTGGATAGAGGATTATGAATCGGTTTCGTACACACAAAGTATTAAGAGGATTGTGGAAGGATGATTCGGAAAGGGATTTCGGGGGAAAGGGAATGTTGCGGGCTTGGTTCTGCGTGAAAGCAACCTCCTTTAGCCAAAAACCATCGCGGATTAGGTTTACCGGGGCTTAAACGTTTAAAAGCAGATCAGGCTTGGCAGAACCCGTTTTCAATGTCAAAGCTTTCCCGAGCCGCTCCGCAGAGGCCGATGGCAAAGTGCGGTGTCAAAAAATATCTCCAGATTCTGGCCATTTGAACACACACCGCCCCCCCCCAAAACCCCTTCATGGATCACTGCCTTGTCGTGGCGAAAGGGCTTGAATAACTCAGAGAATCTATGAGCTATGCCAGGGGTAGGCAACTTAAGGCCCGGGGGCAGGATCCGGCCCAATCGCCTTCTTAATCTGGCCCGCGGACGGTCCGGGAATCTGCGTGTTTTTACATGAATAGAATGTGACCTTTTATTTAAACTGCATCTCTGGGTTATTTGTGGGGCATAGGAATTCGTTCATTCCCCCCCCACTTCAAAATATAGTCCACCCCCCCCCCACAAGGTCTGAGAGGCAGTGGACCGGCCCCCTGCTGAGAAAGTTCCCCTGTTAGACCAGCCTTTTACTCCACAAACAATGAGGACTGCAGTCTTGTTTGCCATGTTTATTTCATTCATCCCCTGTGGTCTAAGCAAGAAAGCAAATCCTTTGCTTCTGTGTAAAGGTAAAGGGACCCCTGACCGTTAGGTCCAGTCGTGGCCGACTCTGGGGTTGCGGCGCTCATCTCGCTTTACTGGCCGAAGGAGCTGGCGTCCAGCTTCCGGGTCATGTGGCCAGCATGACTGAGCCACTTCTGGCGAACCAGAGCAGCGCACGGAAACGCCGTTTACCTTCCTGCCGGAGCGGTACCTATTTATCTACTTGCACTTTGGCGTGCTTTCGAACTGCTAGGTTGGCAGGAGCAGGGACCGAGCAACGGGAGCTCACCCCGTCATTGCGGGGATTCGAACCGCCGACCTTCTGATCGGCAAGTCCTAGGCTCTGTGGTTTAACCCACAGCGCCACCCGCGTCCCTTGCTTCTGTGTACTGCAACACGAATTAACGGGCAGCCGAGACTCAAAACAGTGGATTCTCTGCCTTCCTGCCTGCCTTCATCCCAACCCTCCCCTCTCAAAATCCCCAGCTACGATCTGCTTAGCTGATTTTAAGAGATCAGCTCTTGGGGAGGGGAAGGAGCCCAGAATAGTAGATTTGTCTTCTGCGGATTTTTGGGGGGGGAGGTGGGAGAGGAAAGGGGGAGATGTCTGGAATAGGGGGTGCTTTGAGCAAGGATATCTGTATTTAAAATAAAATTTAAAAAGCTGCGTGGGTGCCTGCGCGGAGTCTTTCCTCTCCAGCTGTTGACAAACAGCATCTTTCACCCCTAAAAAGTCGACACATCAGCAGAAACGCCTTGCGGACGCTTTTGAGTCGCACCGATCGATGATTTTGCCTCGCATGCCAGCTGTTCCCTGTTGCCAGGTAAGTCGCTTCCTGCAAATCCCAGGAAACAAAAGCCAGCTTTAGAAATTTAGCCTTAGCAGCAAACCAGGGTAGCTTGATTTTCAGCCTGCCCAAAGAGGAAATTGGGTTTGGTGCAACAGGTGGCACCGGCATCATACACTCACCGTATTTTTCGCTCTCTAAGACGCACCAGACCACAAGACGCACCTAGTTTTTGGTGGAGGAAAACAAGAAAAAAAATATTCTGAATCCCAGAAGCCAGAACAGCAAGAGGGATCGCTGCGCAGCGAAAGCAGCGATCCCTCTTGCCGTTCTGGCTTCTGGGATAGCTGCGCAGCCTGCATTCGCTCCATAAGACGCACACACATTTCCCCTTACTTTTTAGGAGGGGGAAAGTGAGTCTTATAGAGCAAAAAATACGGTGATTTTTTTGCCAAGCTGCACAGCTCGAAAGAGTTGCAGCAGTCTTTCGAAACCTGCTGTGCCTGTTTAACCAGAGAGGGCAGTGAACCATCAAGAAATATTAATTCTTGGCCAGTGTGTCTGGAGGTCCTATTCTGTTTTATTCTGATTTTAAGCTGTCGGGTCAATTGCTGGATTTTATGTTTTAATGTATTATGTATTTTGAGGTTAGCTGAGCCTGGTTTGGCTGGGGAGGGTGGGATAAAAATTGATTGTGTGGCTGTGGAAATGGATAAAAGCCCCCCATTTAACAATGACCGTCATCAGTGAATCTAAATAAAACAATTGATTTTACTTTTTATCATCTACAATGCTATCTTATTTATTTTATAGCACAATACATTATTATTGCTTTCATTTTTTTGGATCCATGGTCTCGTTAGGTAGTAGAATTCATGTTAAATTGCTGTTTTAAGGGTTGCTTTTAAAAGTCTGGAATGGATTAATCCGTTTTGCATTCCTTTCTATGGGAAAGCACGCCTTGGGTTTGGAACGCGCTTTGGTTTTGGGACGGACCTCCGGGACAGATGAACTTTGAGAACCAAGGGACCAGTGTCCAGTGGTACCTCGGTTTTTGAACCTCATCCGTTTCGGAAGACCGTTCGAGTTCTGAAACATTCAAAAACCGAAAACTCAGTACAGAAGCCTTCAAATGGAAAACTCAGTACGGAAAACTTAATACGCAATCTGCTTTTCCGGTTCGACTTCTGAGGTGCATTCGAAAAACCAAAGAATTTACTTCCAGGTTTACGGCGTTCGAAAACCGAAATGTTCATTAACAGGTGCCACTGTATTCTTTAATCGCACTGCAAGACCACCACATGTGTTGAAATGTCCCTACTATTGGTTTTTTATATATATACTTCCAGCCTTTATCACTCTGTGATTTAAACATCTTTGCCAGCCTATTTGGTGTTAAGTCCTCGCCTGTGGATCTTTAGATGGTTCTCTTTTCAAGTATAAAATAAAGGTAAAGGGACCCCTGACCATTAGGTCCAGTCGTGGCCGACTCTGGGGTTGCGGCGCTCATCTCGCTTTACTGGCCGAGGGAGCCGGCGTCCAGCTTCCGGGTCATGTGGCCAGCAGGACTAAGCCGCTTCTGGCGAACCAGAGCAGCGCACGGAAACGCCGTTTACCCTCCCGCCGGAGCGGGACCTATTTATCTACTTGCACTTTGACGTGCTTTCAAGCTGCTAGGTTGGCAGGAGCAGGGACCGAGCAACAAGAGCTCACCCCGTCATTGCGGGGATTTGAACCGCCGACCTTCTAATTGACAAGTCCTAGGCTCTGTGGTTTAACCCACAGCGCCACCCGCGTCCCTTTTTAAAGTATAGCATGCCGTAAATATCGAGTTATTTGTCCAAATCAATATTGTGTCCTCTTTTCTTAACACATGGCTTTTCTCCGTAAGTGGGGCCTGAGCTGCCACTGTCTATTTCTCCCCCAGAATATCCGTCAAGGTAAACCTAAGTAACGATCGCTGATTGGGGAAGGAAGGGGAACGAGGCGCCGGGGACCCGGGTGCGAATCCTCGCTCGATGCAGTCCGGAGAGGAGGAGGAGGAGGCGGGCGACCTCTTCAGAGATTACAAACCCCCCTCGCTGGATTCGATCCGCCTGCCCCGCTACGCCTTGTATCTTCTGATGGCTGTCATCATTGTGGTCGTGGTGGCGTACGCGATTGTGGGTCACCTTATCAATGACCTCGTGCACGACTTTGCGGGTGAGTGGGCAGACCTCCTAGAAGCTCCCCCTTCCCCCCCCAAGTTTCTAGTCCTCAGGACCATTTAGAGTTTGAGCGCCGTATTTTTCGCTCCATAGGACGCCCTTTTTTCCTCCTAAAAAGTAAGGGGAAATGTCTGTGTGTCTTATGGAGCGAAGCCAGAGCGTATCTGCGGCCCTTCTGGATTAACAGTGAGGCGGGAGGAAGGAGGGACGGGGCTGTGTGTACCTGTCAAGCAATACGCGGATGGCTGCTAACAGATTGAGCTTGAATCCTGGACAAGTACTGTTCTTGGGGGACAGGGGGTGGGCAGGTGTGGAGGACTTCCTGGTCCTGAATGGGGTCACTGTGCCCCCGAAGGACCAGGTGCGCAGCCTGGGGGTCATTCTGGACTCACAGCTGTCCATGGAGGTCCAGGTTAATTCTGTGTCCAGGGCAGCTCCATCTGGTACGCAGGATGAGACCCTCCCTGCGCGCAGACTGTGTGGCCAGAGTGGTGCATGCTCTGGTTATCTCCCGCTTGGACTACTGCAATGCACTCTCCGTGGGGCTGCCTTTGAAGGTGACCCAGAAACTACAACTAATCCAGAATGCGGCAGCTAGACTGGGGACTGGGAGCGGCCACCGAGACCACATAACACTGGTCTTGAAAGACCTACACTGGCTCCCAGTACGTTTCCGAGCACAATTCAAAGTGTTGGTGCTGACCTTGAAAGCCCTAAACGGCCTCAGCCCAGTAGACCTGAAGGAACGTCTCCACCCACATCATTCAGCCCGGACACTGAGGTCCAGCTCCAAGGGCCTTCTGACAGTTCCCTTGCTGCGAGAAGCCAAGTTACAGGGAACCAGGCAGAGGGCCTTCTCGGTGGTGGCACCCGCCCTTTGAAACCCCCGTCGCGGGGATTCGAACCGCCGACCTTCTGATTGGCAAGCCCTAGGCTTTGTGGCTTAACCCACAGCGCCACCCGCATCCCATTTCTAGGAGCCTACACAACACAAAACACTGTTGCTGTATGTAAGTTTTATTTGATTTGTTTTTTTATCTTATATTTAGGAAATGTACATCCAGTTGGTTTTTTTCCCTTTAATTTTTTTTTGAGGCCCCCAAGAGAGTGGGGCCCTAAGCTAGAGCTTGTTTAGCTTATCTGTAAATCCTGGTGTGCTCTGGTCCATGGGGTCACGAAGAGTCGGACACGACTAAACAACAACAACAAAATCTGGCACTGCGACATACCCAGCTTTCTGCTGCCCAAATCTGCCGGTTTTAATTTTCTCTTTTTCCCCCATCGCTAGATTGGGCCTTTGGCCCCAAACTGGAAGAGAGGAAAAGGCTGGAAGAGGCCTCGGACGGATGTGAGATTGCAGCTTTTCCTGACCACCGCCTGGGTTGGCAAAAGAGCGCCCCTTTCCTAGGGGTGGAGTGTGCGGAAGGCCGCATCCTGCACCCCTTACCTGGGATGGAGACGGGCTGCGCATCGCCTCCAGCAACTCTGAAACGGTCTGGCTGAGTCGTGGCTTGGATCAGCTGGAGAGAGATTCCCCCAGACATACTGGATACATATATATATATATATATATATATATATATATATATATATATCACCCCTGGATATGAATGTCCAGGCTCCCTGTGATGTCTATTTCTTTCCTTTCCTTTTCCCCCTGTTTTGTTGTTGTCGTTTAGTCATGTCCGACTCTTCGTGACCCCCTGGACCAGAGCACGCCAGGCCCTCCTGTCTTCCACTGCCTCCCGCAGTTTGGTCAGACTCATGCTGGTAGCTTCAAGAACACTGTCCCACCATCTCATCCTCTGTCGTCCCCTTCTCCTTGCGCCCTCCATCTTTCCCAACATCAGGGTCTTTTCCAGGGAGTCTTCTCTTCTCCTGAGGTGGCCAAAGTCTTGGAGCCTCAGCTTCAGGGTCTGTCCTTCCAGTGAGCACTCAGGGCTGATTTCCTTCAGAATGGAGAGATTTCACCTTCTTGCAGTCCATGGGATTCTCAAGAGTCTCCTCCAGCACCAGAATTCAAAAGCATCCATTCTCTGACGATCAGCCTTCTTGATGGTCCAGCTCTCACTTCCATACATCACTCCTGGGAAAACCAGAGCTTTTACTATACGGACCTTTGTTTTGTGCCTGATTTTATCACGAAGAAACTGCCACCTCCAGCGACCTTCGTTCCCAAGAAAGCTAACCCAGGATACATGCTGGCCCCCTCGAAAAATCTCACTGCTCAGAGATGGAGGTGTTTGTAACATTAAAAATGGGCATGGCATACGAGTCCTGCCAGTCGTCTCCGTTGCTTTTTTGCTCTGTCAAAATCTAGCTCAGTAAACACACGAGACGTAACCGGCTATGTGCTTAGATAAATAAGGTATAGTATTCATGTATCATGGGACGCGGGTGGCGCTGTGGGTTAAACCACAGAGCCTAGGACTTGCCGATCAGAAGGTTGGTGGTTCGAATCCCCGCAATGATGGGGTGAGCTCCTGTTGCTCAGTCCCTGCTCCTGCCAACCTAGCAGTTCGAAAGCACGTCAAAGTGCAAGTAGATAAATGGGTACTGCTCCGGCGGGAAGGTAAACGGCGTTTCCGTGCGCTGCTCTGGTTCGTCAGAAGAATGGATGCTTTTGAATTGTGCTGCTGGAGGAGACTCTTGAGAGTCCCAAGGACTGCAAGAAGATCCAACCTCTCCATTCTTAAGGAAATCAGCTTTGCTTCTTGCAGTCCATGGGACTCTCAAGAGTCTCCTCCAGCACCAGAATTCAAAAGCATCCATTCTTTGGCGATCAGCCTTCTTTATGGTCCAGCTCTCACTTCCATACATCACTACTGGGAAAACCAGAGCTTGAACTATACGGACCTTTGTCAGCAAGGTGATGTCTCTGCTTTTTAAGATGCTGTCTAGGTTTGTCATTGCTCGATACATGAATAGTATACCTTGTTTATCTAAGAACACAGGCGGTTTTTATTGAGTATGCTTTGCGTGACCATGGGTTGGTTTGTTGTCGTTTCGCTACTGTCAAAATCTGGGGCAGCCAGCTTCCTTCGGAATGAGGTTTCCCACAACACCACACATGACAGGCCCTTTAATGTTTAATCCGGACCCACAAAGTACCAGCTGCCCTCGTGCCGCCGCCGCAAATCTGGAGCAATCCTTCCCACTAAGTAAGGAGATGGACTTGGATTCCGGAACAGCAAACCCGACCTAATTGGTGCTTTCCCAAATGGTACGTCCTTCCCTTCAAAATCTGCCCTGCTTCCAAGTTTTGCGATGCAATTGTCCGGCTGAGCGAGGGATACAAAAATCCATCTGCTGGGGGTAAATTTCGGAAAGGCCTGTGATGGTGGAAACAGCATGGAAAATGTGCGAGGGGGTGTTTTTCCGTATGTGGCGGACTTGCAAAGGGGTAAAAGAGTATTGGGAAATGACCCATAACAAATCGGGAAAAAAAAATGTTTAAAAGCACCCCCCCCCAAAAAAAACCAGAGTCCTTTCTCAAAACAAAACAAAACAAAACAATTCATTCCAGTAGCACTTTAAAGGTAAAGGGACCCCTGACCATTAGGTCCAGTCGTGGCCGATTCTGGGGTTGCGGCGTTCATCTCGCTTTATTGGCCGAGGGAGCCGGTGTCCAGCTTCTGGGTCATGTGGCCAGCAGGACTAAGCCGCTTCTGGCG
Organism: Podarcis siculus; assembly: GCA_034642415.1. Taxonomy (NCBI): domain Eukaryota; kingdom Metazoa; phylum Chordata; class Lepidosauria; order Squamata; family Lacertidae; genus Podarcis; species Podarcis siculus. The sequence goes on from JAXCMG010000040.1 coordinate 2,052,356, forward strand.
AACCAGAGCAGCGCACGGAAACGCCGTTTCCCTTCCCGCCGGAGTGGTACCTATTTATCTACTTGCCCTTCGACGTGCTTTCGAACTGCTAGGTTAGCAGGAGCAGGGGAGCAACGGGAGCTCACTCCGTCGCAGGGATTCGAACTGCCGACCTTCTGATCGGCAAGTCCTAAGCTCTGTGGTTTAACCCACAGCGCCACCTGTGTCCCTAGTAGCACCTTAGAGACCAACTAAGTTAGTTATTGGTATGAGCTTTTGTGTGCATGCACACTTCTTCAGTGTTATGTACTGAAGGTCTCACCCTGGGCCAGCAGGGGGATACTGTAGATAGTTTTCACTCAGGTCCACATATGCAAATAAGGGATTGAAAGTGACGTTCAGGGATTGGATAGTTACAGAAAGTTGTTACAGTTGCGTTGTACTGGAGCTCTATATAAGCAGGCTGGCTGAGCCCTTCAGTTCAGTTCTGTTCTGGCCTGTGAATAAACAAGAGCTGTTTGAAGAATCGCTGTGTCGTCTGATATGTTCACCCACAACATACACTGAAACAGAAGTCACCCGACCCTTATATATTCAGTGTATCTGAAGAAGTGTGCATGCACACAAAAGCTCATACCAATAACCTAGTTGGTCTCTAAGGTGCTACTGGAAGGAAATTTTTATTTTATTTTATTTTATTTATTTTGTTTTGACTATGGCAGACCAACACAGCTACCTACCTGTAACTAGAGTGCTTTCTCTTCGGCATAATTGAGACGGAAATTCCCAAGTGTTTAAAAAAAAAGGTTATTTATGTATGCCACTACTGCGGCCCGTGTTTCGTTAGACCAAAAAATGGAAAACGAGCGAGGTCCCAACCGAAGAAGAATGGCAACTTAAGCTGACGGAATATGCTCAGCTTACGGACTTAACATATAGAATAAGAGCACAAGAAGAATATACAGTTTAGAGAAGACTGGAAAACGTTTATTGGATATATGGGAAATAACTGCGTACAGCTGAAAACACCAGCAACATTCAGATAAATTTGACAGGGTAAAAAGCTTTGATGGATGCAATAATGGAATCCTGAACGGTATAGTTTTTGTATTACTGTATTTTAATATTTGTTTGGAAGCCGCCCAGAGTGGCTGGGGAAGCCCAGCCAGATGGGCGGGGTATAAATAATAAATTATTATTATTATTATTATTATTATTATTATTTGCAGGGATTTATGATATGCAAAATTAACCATGGAAAGTGAAGAAAGGGAAGTCGTGGATAGCTTAAGGATGTGTAAACGGGTGCTTCAAATTGTAAAACGGGAAATTTAATAAAAGCTGTGTTTTTAAAAGGAGAAAGAAAATAGCACACGAAATGCGTTGTGCTAGGGTAAATGTGTATATTCGGAAGAGTTAAGAGCGCTCCATCTGTCGTAGATGCTTCAGCTGAGCGTCCTGCCTACTGATGAATTTGCTTGAGGATTAAAAAATAATACAGTGGTACCTCGGGTTACATATGCTTCAGGTTACAGACGCTTCAGGTTACAGACTCCGCTAACCCAGAAATAGTACCTCGGGTTAAGAACTTTGCTTCAGGATGAGAACAGAAATCGTGCTCCGGCGGCACAGCGGCAGCGGGAGGCCCCATTAGCTAAAGTGGTGCTTCAGGTTAAGAACAGTTTCAGGTTAAGAACGGACCTCCGGAACAAATTAAGTACTTAACCCGAGGTACCACTGTAATTACAAACCAGTGTTGAAATATAGAGAGCCTGGACTTAACGAGAACCTGAGAGGAGAGGAGATTTGAATCTCAATGTTCCTTGCCCAGCCACTCCCTTTCTGCCAGACTGGCAACGATTTTCCCGTGGGTGGCATGGCACCCACAGATCACGTGATGGTCAGAGTCTAAATGCCAGGAACAGATTGCCGTTCGCAGGTAAGAACGGTTGGGCATGTGCCAGGACATTTATGCTCGCGAGTGGCGCTGTGGGTTAAACCACAGAGCCTAGGACTTGCCGATCAGAAGGTCGGCGGTTCGAATCCCCGCAATGACGGGGTGAGCTCCCGTTGCTCGGTCCCTGCTCCTGCCCACCTAGCAGTTCAAAAGCACGTCAAAGTGCAAGTAGATAAATAGGTACCACTCTGGCGGGAAGAGAAACGGTGTTTCTGTGCGCTGCTCTGGTTCGCCAGAAGCAGCTTAGTCCTGCTGGCCACATGACCCGGAAGCTGTGCGCCGGCTCCCTCGGCCAGTAGAGCGAGATGAGCGCCGCAACCCCAGAGTCGGCCACGACTGGACCTAATGGTCAGGGGTCCCTTTACCTTTTTATTTTCAGGGGAGAAAAGTTGGAGGGGATGGAATAGGACGTCCCTATTTTCAGGGGAGAAACGTTGGAGGGGATGGAATAGGACGTCCCTATTTTCAGGGGAGAAACGTTGGAGGGGACGGAATAGGACGTCCCTATTTTCAGGGGAGAAACATTGGAGGGGACGGAATAGGGCGTCCCTATTTTCAGGGGAGAAACGGAGGGGATGGAATAGGACGTCCCTCTTTTCAGGGGAGAAACGTTGGAGGAGACTGAATAGGACGTCCCTATTTTCAGGGGAGAAACGTTGGAGGGGATGAGACAGCCACAGAAGCAGCCGGGATCTGTTTCACATCCACCTGCATGCGAAAGCAGAGCGGTTTGTTCCTTGCCCCGGCCGATCCCTCGTTCCACGGGCATCTCACGTGAAGGCAGAGCTGCCCGACGGAACTGCCATTATCAAATGCACTTTGATTCAGAGTCCAGAGTTACTCTTGCAAGGAAAGTAGATATCTCCTGTTTCACGCACATGAATACAGAAACCAGGAAGGACAGACCTGCCTCGCTGAACAGCACATATCGAAGCAACACAATGGAATCGTTCTCATACCTGCCTCTGTTCCTGGGAATTTTCTTCGCCCCCTGTGCCCACGGCCAAGGTAGGAGTGTGCCAAGGGCTCCCCAGGAAGGAATTCGGTTCGGATACAGGTGGCGGAACTTGTTCAGAATCTTGCCAAGCAGAGCTGCACCTCCTAATTCGTAGAGGCAGCGTGGCCTAGCAGTTAGAGCATTGGGATCCCCGGGTGTGACCGTGCGGGCCAGTCGGGAGGATGAAATGAGAGGAGCGGGTATATAGGCGAGTCCTCCAATAGTAGAGGCTTGGGGCGTTGTCAGGGGGCAGGTGTCGGGGTGAAGGCCTTCTCTGTGGTGGCCCCTAAGCCGTAGAACTCCCTGCGCACAGAGGGGCACCTTCATTTTACGGCCCCTGGCGAATGTTGGACTCGCCATATGAATCTACCCGGACCCTGAGATCATCTTGAGGCCCACATTAGTGTCCCCCCTCCTCGAGAGGTGCAGAGGGTGGCAACACGAGAGCGGGGCCTTCTCTGCAGTGGCTCCCTGTTTGTGGGAATGCTCTCCCCAGGAAAGTTCACCTTCATTAGGTGGTAGGCAAAACCTTCCTTTTTAACCAGGCCTTTGGTTGATCCGATGGACATCCTATGCCCTTTTAAAAAGTGTTTTGTGTGTGTGTGTGTCCAGGGCAGCCATTGACTTCTTGATTTAAATATTATTAGGTACCGTATTTTTCGCTCTATAAGACGCACCAGACCACGAGACGCACCTAGTTTTTGGAGGAGGAAAGCAAGAAAAAAAATATTCTGAATCCCAGAAGCCAGAACAGCAAGAGGGATCGCTGCGCAGTGAAAGCAGCAATCCCTCTTGCTGTTCTGGCTTCTGGGATAGCTGCGCAGCCTGCATTCGCTCCATAAGACGCACACACATTTCCCCTTACTTTTCAGGAGGGGAAAAAGTGAGTCTTATAGAGCAAAAAATACGGTATTTTGTGGTTTTATATCTTGAGTTGATTCTGTGAACTGCCCTGACACACACACACACACACCAGGTATAGGGCAGTATATAAACCAATAAATAATAAATAATAATAATTACCAGTGGTTTTTTTTCCTTAAAAAAAATGTTTAGCGGGTACTCTCATTTTGACTCAAGAAAATTACCATTTTGTAGTTCAGGTCGGGGAAAATAAAATGGGCAAAACTACAAAGATTCACAACATGTTTGGGGGTACCCCTGTGTACCCCCAGGAAAAAAAGGGGGGAAAGGAAAAAAAGCCTCCTTATTTTTGGACTCCTCTTTGAAACACAGACCGGTAGCGATGGGGGGTTGATGTAGCAACGGCCAGAGTTTTTCCGCTTGACCCAAAAGGACCTAACCTTAATCCGTTTAGGCGCCGTAACAGGGACCACAAGCGGCTCCAGCGGTCTGCAGCCCTGGCTGGTGGGCCTGGCCGCCGTCCTGGGTTTCCTAGGCGTGATATTCGTGGCCTCCCTCATCAATCGCTTCTTCTTCTCCAAGAAAAAGTAGGTCTCACGCTTTTTGAAAGCTTCCTTCTTTAACCGTGAGCTGTTTCTCTCTCTCCCACAAGCCACAACTATTTCTTCTTCTTTTTCTTCCTCCTCCTCCTCCTTCTTCTCCCTCTTCTTCCTCCTTCTTTCTTCTTCTTCTCCTTCTTCTTCTTCCTCTTCTTTTTCTTCCTCTTCTTCTTTTCTTCCTCCTCTTCTTCCTCCTCTTCTTTTTCTTCTTCTTCTTCCTCCTCCTCCTCCTTCTTCTTCTTCCTCCTCCTTTTCTTCCTCATCTTCTTCTTTTTCCTCCTCCTCCTCCTCCTCTTCTTCTTCTGCAATCAATTGTAGCTGAGTAAGATTGTCTTCCATGAACAAGATTTTAAGTCCATAAGTGACTGTGGAGGCCAATTCTGGATCCCCACGTCCTTCCACAGTGGGGACATAGGTTTCCAGTCAGGAGTTGATCCTGGCGAGGGTTTGCCAAGCCTGCCTTCCTCTTAGCACGTTTCTCCCTCGCGTCCTGAGTTCGAGTGTCTTCAAAGCCCACGACACCTTTGGTCAAGGCTGTTCTCCAACTGGAGCGCTCACAGGCCAGTGTTTCCCAGTTGTCAGTGTTTATACTACATTTTTAAGATTTGCCTTGAGGGAGTCTTTGAACCTCTTTTGTTGACCACCAGCATTACGCTTTCCATTTTTAAGTTCGGAATAGAGGAGTTGCTTTGGAAGGCGATAGTCAGGCATCCGCACAACATGACCAGTCCAGCGAAGTTGATGTTGAAGAATCATCGCTTTGACACACAAGCGGCGGCGACACAATTTCGCCTGGAGGTCTTGCGAGGGTGTTGAGGACATAGCAAGAGCCCTGCTGGATCAGGCCCGTCAAGTCTGGGTGGTGGTTAGAGTCACAGAATTGTAGAATTGGAATGGGACCCCAAGAAGCCATCTAGTCCAACCCCCTCTGCTCCCCTTTCTCCACTGATGACCTTGCTCTCTTTGCAGGGATGGCGAAGGGAAGTCGATGAGCACCGAACTCCGGTAAACATTGTGGCTTTTGTGATGGTGTGCGTTTGTGTGCCTGTGTGTCTTATTTCGTTCCGTTTTAATTCTTTTGGCCGCAGATGCGATGGGCGTTCAGATTCGCCTGACACAGCAATTTTCTGATCTTCTGCTGCAAGTTCGTTTCTTTAAAACAAAAAACCACTTTTATTTAAAGCGTTCTTCTTCTTTAGCGATCACTCGTAGCCGAGTAAGATGGTCTTCCCTAAACATTTAAAGCTTTAAAAGAGCAAAATCATAGATTCTATAAAAATAAGGAACAATAAAGCAAGGTGGTTTTGCTATTTATACCTCGTCCATCCGACTCAGTTTCCCCAGTGCTCTGGGCGGCTTCCAACATATATAAAAACAGTGCTTTTTTTCTTTAAAAAGTGTTTAGGGGTACTCTCATTTTGACTCAAGAAAATCACCATTTTATAATAATAATAATAATAAATTTTATTTATATCCCGCCCTCCCCAGCCGAAGCTGGGCTCAGGGCGGCTAACAATCAAATAGTTCAAATCGGGGAAAATAAATACAGTAAATGGACAAAAGTACAAAGCTTCACAAAATGTTTAGGGGTATGTGTACCCCTGTGTACCCCCCTAGAAAAAAGCACTTTATAAAAGCATAATAAAACATTAAACATTTAAAAAACTTCCCTATACAGGGATGCCTTCTAAAGGTTGTATAGTTACTTATCTCCTCGGCTCGGGGGCTACATAACTCCATCGCTTTCTGAATGAACTTAGAAGGAATCAGGAGCCCTCATAAAGGACTCTGGCTCTTTCCAATATTATTATTATTATTATTATTATTATTATTATTATTATTATTTATACCCCGCCCATCTGGCCGGGCCTTCCCAGCCACTCTGGGCGGCTCCCAACAGAATATTAAGAACACGATAAAACATCAAACATTAAAAAGCTTCCCTAAACAGGGCTGCCTTCAGATGTCTTCTAAAAGTCAGGTAGTTGTTTATCTCCTTGACATCTGGCGGGAGGGCGTTCCACAGGGCGGGCGCCACCACCAAGAAGGCCCTCTGCCTGGTTCCCTGTAACCTCGCTTCTCGCAGGGAGGGAACCGCCAGAAGGCCCTTGGGAGATGGACCTGGTGTCCGGGGTGGAGACGCTCCTTCAGGTCTACTGGCCCCTCTGGGAACAGGATGTCGACTCGAGTGGACTCGGGGCCAGATCCGACAGGGCTCTTCTCATGCTTCCCTCTCCAGTGTGGTGTAGTGGTTAAGAGCGGTGGACTCGTAATCTGGTGAATCGGGTTCGCTTCCCCGCTCCTCCACATGCAGCTGCTGGGTGACCTTGGGCCAGTCACACTTCTCTGAAGTCTCTCAGCCTCACTCACCTCACAGAGTGTTTGTTGTGGGGGAGGAAGGGAAAGGAGAATGTTAGCCGCTTTGAGACTCCTTAAAGGTAAAGGTAAAGGAACCCCTGACCATTAGGTCCAGTCGTGACTGACTCTGGGGTTGCGGCGCTCATCTCGCTTTACTGGCCGAGGGAACCAGTGTACAGCTTCCGGGTCATGTGGCCAGCATGACTAAGCCGCTTCTGGCGAACCAGAGCAGCGCACGGAAACGCCGTTTACCTTCCCGCTGGAGCGGTACCTATTTATCTACTTGCACTTTGATGTGCTTTCGAACTGCTAGGTTGGCAGGAGCAGGGACCGAGCAACGGGAGCTCACCCCATTGCGGGGATTCAAACCGCCGACCTTCTGATCGGCAAGTCCTAGGCTCTGTGGTTTAACCCACAGCGCCACCCGCTGAGACTCCTTCGGGTAGTGATAAAGCGGGATATCAAATCCAAACTCCTCCTCTTCTTCTTCTTCTTCCAGCCCAGGCAACATTTACGACAACATCGCCATGGATCCAGAAGAGGGGAGCTCTCATGAAAAGGAGCTAGATAGCAACAAGGTTACCAGCATGTAAAGTCCGGCTTGGGGGGGTGAAGGACGAGGCCAGCAGCCGGGAGCCGATGTGACTGGCTGCATGGTGCCAAATCCCCCCCGTTCGGCCCAGCTCCGACACCCTCTCCGAGTCATGACCACCTCTGCCTCTGAGGATATGGAGATTTCAGTTCATTCATCTCCCCAAATGCAGCCACAGAAATCTGGACGTGATTATATCCAAGATTGTGCCAAGGGTCTGTTCTGGTGATGTAGGAGTGCAAATATCCAAAGTGTGGGGTCAGGTGGGATTACGATGAGGAATTATAAAATATGCATCAAGCCATTGTGTCCACGATGAATGCATTGTGTTGATACATTGACAATAATTTCTGATCAAATCCCACAACCCTCTGCATCTCTGGCCATTTCCTCTACTGCCCATTTCTCTCTCTTGATAAGTCCACGTACACAGCCCAGTTGCTTTGCCAGGCAGGCATCCTGGGCCATAAAGATAGTGGGCAAGTTTCTTTGATGTAGCTTTTCTGATATGTTAATCTTAGGGTGTTAATCTTAGGGCCAGGAAACAGGTCTCACATGAAGGTGATAATGATGGCTGTCCTCCTGGCCGTCCTTCCTATCATGTATATTGCTTGTTTATAACCTCTGGGGTTGCCAAATGGACTCTTTTGTAGTTCTGTGAATTAGTTTTGGTGGTTTAACTTGTCCCCACGTGGGGTTTGTTGAAATGCTCAGAAGAAATCTGATTGGTTCTTACGAACACTCTGTAAAAAGTTCTTTTGTTAATAAAACGACCTGGGCCAGGGGCTGGATAGAGACAGATAGAGAGACTATTCTACGCACCCTTCCCAGAGTCTTGCTGGTTCAAGCCTCTGTGTGTATTCTTATTAATCAGAGTTCAATCCTTCCTATACTTTGTCTTTTTTTGATATAATAATATTTATTGAAGTTTTAAAAATACACCAGAAGGAAAAACAACAACAACAAAAACATCAGGAAAAATAAAAACGATCAGACAACAAGAAAAAAGAAAATACACAAAAATACAGTAAACCTTCCATGACTTAACTTCATTTGCTTGTTTCTTTGACCTCCTCACACCTCCCTTTTTTGTATTCTGCTTCAATTAGCTATTTCAGCAAATCCTTTCCATCTTTCCCCAATTTTTATCCATTAATTTATCTTAACATAATATAATTTTACTTTCCCTCATTTCCTTCAACAATCTATTTGACTTAAGTCCTTTATGATATTTATGCAAAAGTCACATAACTTCATTCCAGCCTCCTTCTAAACTTCCTCAATTTTGCTATGTTTCTGTAGATAAGCTTTAAATTTCTTCCAGTCTTCTTCCACGGACTCTTCTCCCTGGTCCCGGATTCTGCCAGTCATTTCCGCCATTTCCATGAGATCCATCACCTTCATCTGCCATTCTTCCCGGGTGGGTAGATCTTGTGTCTTCCCCTTCCTTTACTTTGTCAACGCCTCATGGTGAGGGTGGGTGGTGGTCCCAAGGAGATGGTCTGACAATACCAGCCCAGAGGGTGCGAAAGGAAGCGGAAACTGCTGGGATGAGCGCCGATTCGAACACAGAACAGCCCTTTGAAATGACTTCAAGGAAAACCTTCAGAAGCGTCCCTAGAAGCATTTATCCTGCGCTGTCTCCTGAACCCTGATCTTTAAAAAGAAGCAGTTCCCTGTTTTGTGTGACAGATGTGGGAATACCTCTACAGCAGTCCCTTGGTTCTCAAACTTCATCCGTCCCGGAAATCCGTTCCAAAACCAAAGCGTTCCAAACCTCAAGGTGCGCTGCTTTCCCGTAGAAGGGAATGCAAAACGGATTCATCCGTACCAGGCTTTTAAAAAGAGCAATTTGACATGGATTTTGCTATCTGACGAGACTGCCGATCCATAAAATGAAAGCGATAAACAATGTGCTGCAGTCGTGCCTTCGATCCATCAGTAGCTGAACTGGGTTCCGCACAGTCGCGAAAACAAATGAAAGAGAGCCGTGAAAACAAAAACGCGAAATACTGTATTTTTTGCTCTATAAGACTGCCTTTTTCCCTCCTAAAAAGTAAGGGGAAATGTGTGTGCGTCTTATGGAGCGAATGCAGGCTGCATAGCTATCCCAGAAGCCAGAACAGCAAGAGGGATTGCTGCTTTCACTGCGCAGAGATCCCTCTTGCTGTTCTGGCTTCTGAGATTCGGAATATTTTTTTTCTTGTTTCCCTCCTCCAAAAACTAGGTGCGCCTTGTGGTCTGGTGCGTCTTGTAGAGCGAAAAACACGGTAACTAGCAAAAACAGACCTCAGCGTAAGGCTCAAAATGGAAGTGTAGCACTCAAAATGGAGCACATTCGGCTTCCGGAAAAAGTTCACAAACCAGAACACTTCCTTCCGGGTTTGCAGCGTTCGGGTTCCAAGTTGTTTGAGGACCAAGGCGTTTGAGAACCAAGGGACCACTGTACTCAGAAGAGGTCTTCCTCTGGTTATCCTTGGGGAAGCCACTATTTAGGAGAGACATCGCTTCACGTGAGCGGGAAATGATTCTTGTTATAACCAGAGACATCCCTCTAGATATTATTAGAGGCGTGCCTCTTTATAGAAGAGGCATTCCTTTCTGATAACCGGGATTGCCTCTTTTTAGAGCAGGAATTGGGGGCAGAATTTGCATCCAGGCAGAACGTTGTTCCGCTTCCACTCCCCTGGTCTGCAGTCAGTGATTACGGCCGCCGCAGTCCGCAACGGGAAGACCACATCCCTACTTTGAGGTCATCTCTCATCGCGACCCTATTCCCTTCCCGCTAACATTTTCCGACAGAAAACACTGCTCTCGCAAGCAAAAGCTGTTTGTTTGTTTTTTAAAATAATTTTTATTAAGAGGCCAATCAAATCACATTAATTCCAAATCACATTAATTCCAAATTACACAGCCAAATTTTAAAATTTTTGTTGGGGGTACCCATGCTTCGAGCTCCGAAAGGGATCCAAACATCTCTCTTGCTGCTGCTTTAATATACACAGTTCTGTCCAAATAGTATTCACAGTTCTATTCCATCTTCTCTTTGTTGTTTTCCTCATTCTTTGTGATCTCTGATAGTCTCCACAAGCGGGTTGAAAACAAACATTGTTATCTCCTGTGTGGATTTTACACTCATCCAAGAGCCATATCAAAATAGACAGACACCTCCGTACAAAGCGTTTCCCACAGTCTGTCCTGATTAAGCAAAAGCTGTTTTGGGGGGTGATCCAATTCACCTTTCCTGCCTCGGCCAATTCAAGAGGAGTCGTGATTTGGGGTGGAGGGTGGCTTTTAAAAATCCGTTAATCTGTGAAACGGAGTGGCCTCTTTTGCAAGGATGTTCACTGTGCTTTTCAATTAAAAATAACCCGACTAATTAGATGCTGTTTGTTTCCTGCCTTGGGGCACAGAAGTGGGGAAGGAAGAAAAATATAAAGCAAGGATTTTAGGCGGAAGCGGAGCATGTGATTTCTACTTCAAGAGATGTGGACGTCATGAGGACTATAAACATAGAATCTATGCATGCTTTAATATTGTGGAGCTGTGGGGAGGGGGCAGAGGAGTTCTCTATCCTAGGGTTGTTGGTGCATTTGAAATGGAGAGGATTGTCCCATAATAATAATAATAATAATAATAATAATAATAATTTGTTATTTATACCCCGCCCATCTGGCTGGGTTTCCCCAGCCACTCTGGGCGACTTCCAACGAAACACTAAAATACAATAACCTATTAAACATTAAAAGGTTCCCTAAACAGGGGTACCTTCAGATGTCTTCTAAAAGTTTGGTAGTTATTTTTCTCTTTGACATCTGGTGGGAGGGCGGTCCACAGGGCGGGCGCCACCACCGAGAAGGCCCTCTGCCTGGTTCCCTGTAACTCGGCTTCTCGCAGCGAGGGAACTGCCAGAAGGCCCTTGGCGCTGGACCTCAGCGTCCGGGTAAAACGTGGAGGTGGAGACGCTCCTTCAGGTATACTGCACCGAGCCTGTTTAGGGCTTTCAAGGTCAGCACCAACACTTTGAATTGTGCTCGGAAACGTCCTGGGAGCCAATGTAGGTCTTTCAGGACCGGTGTTACATGGTCTTGGCAGTCACTCCCAGTCCCCAGTCTGGCTGCCGCATTCTGGATTAGTTGCAGTTTCCATGTCACCTTCAAAGGCAGCCCCACGGAGAGCGCATGGCAGTAGTCCAAGCGGGAGATAACCAGAGCATGCACCACCCTGGCCAGACAGTCTGCGGGCAGGGAGGGTCTCATCCTGTGTACCAGTTGGAGCTGTTCTGGACACAGAATTGACCTGCGCCTCCATGGACAGCTGTGAGTCCAAAATGACTCCCAGGCTGCACACCTGGTCCTTCGGTGGCACAGTGACCCCATTCAGGACCAGGGAGTCCCCCACACCTGCCCGCCTCCTGTCCCCCCAAAACAGTCCTTCTGTTTTGTCAATCCGTTAGCCGCCATCCATCCTCCAACCACCTCACACCAGACCTCCACCGCCTTCACTGGTTCTGATTTAAAACCAGTGCACATTGCAGTAGTCCAAGCAGGAGATAACCAGAGCATGCACCACTCTGGCTAGACAGTCTGCAGGCAGGGAGGGTCTCATCCTGCATACCAGATGGAACTGATAAAGGGCATTCCTGTCTCCCAGTTGTGTCCTTAAATAGTACAGTCCGACAGGATTGCATCGGGTGACTTGTTGCATGTGGTAATGGGCTGTGAGACCATCAATTAGGGCCCAGGCATGGCCAAACCTGGCCCTCCGGCATCTTAAGATATAGGATCAGCTGTCTACAGCAACCTGCTTCGAATCCGGTGCCCTAAAAACAGACACAAAGGGTTCCCTGTCTCCCTCATGTCTGAAGTGGTGTGGGAGTGGGAGGGGCAGGTCACACTGAAACAGAACGGGAAGCGTCCCAGATTTGGAACAGCAGGTTCATAGAATCGCAGAACTGTAGAGTTCAAAGGGACACCCAGGACTCATCTAGTCCAACCCGTTGCAATGCAGGAATCTCAGCTAAAGCATCTGAGACAGATGGCCGTCCAACCTCTGCTTAAAAGCCTCCGTTGAAAAAGAGTCCATCACCTCCCAAGGGAGACCGTTCCACAGTACAACAGCTCTTACTCTCAGGAAGTTTTCCCTGGTGTTTAGTCGGAATCTCCTTTCTTGTCACTCGAAGCCACGGGTTCGAGTCCTACCCTTCCAGAGCAAGAGGAAACAAGCCTATCCCCTCTTCCATGTGACAGCCCTTCAGATATTGGAAAATGGCTCTCGTCTCAGTCTCCTCTTTCCCAGACTAAACATCCCCAGCTCCTTCGACCGTTCCTCATCAGGCTTGGTTTCCAGACCCTTGATCATCTCTGTCTCCCTCCTATGCCCACCATCCAGCTTGTCAACATCCTTCTTAAATTGTAAAGGTAAAGGGTAAAGGGACCCCTGACCATTAGGTCCAGTCGTGGCCGACTCTGGGGTTGCGCTGTCGATCTCACTTTACTGGCCGAGGGAGCCGGCGTACAGCTTCCGGTCATGTGGCCCCCAGGACTAAGCCGCTTCTGGCGAACCAGAGCAGTGCACGGAAACGCCGTTCACCTTCCCGCTGGAGTGGTACCTATTTATCTACTTGCACTTTGACGTGCTTTCGAACTGCTAGGTTGGCAGGAGCAGGGACCGAGCAATGGGAGCTCACCCCGTCATTGCGGGGATTCGAACAGCCGACCTTCTGATTGGCAAGTCCTAGGCTCTGTGGTTTAACCCACAGCGCCACCTGCATCCCATCTTAAATTGTGGCGCCCAGAATTGGACACAGAACTTCAGGTGTCCACAGCTAAAACACACACACACACACACACACACACACACACACAATACAATACTCATTGGAAGCGCCTGAATTCCCTCAAAGGCTCATGGGAGCTGTAGTTTTCCCCCTTCACAAAGCTGCTAATTTGCAGAAGCTGTACACCGGCTCCCTCAGCCAGTAAAGTGAGATGAGCGCTGCAACCCCAGAGTCGGCCAGGACTGGACCTAATGGTCAGGGGTCCCTTTACCTTTAACAAATTTCAGCTCCCAGGGTTCTCTGGGGGAAGTCACGTGCTTCAAAGGTGTGTTCAATATCCTTTAGAAAACAAGGCTTCCCAAACTTTGGTTGTTTTTGGACTACAACTCCCATCATCCTTAGCTAGCAGGACCAGGGGTCAGGAAGGATGGGAATTGTAGTCCCCAAAAAACCACGCCGGAGACCCACGTTTGGAAAACCCTGCTTTAGAAAGCAGAGCGTGGGCCAGACCCCTCGAAATTACAAGGGCATTCATTCCAATGGGTCTACTCTGGAGTAGGATTCCGCTGAAGCCGAGGGAGCGGGGCCGACGCTTGCTGACACAAGCGCCAGGAATCTGTCACCGTGGCCGTTTCGCTTCTCTTAGCGCTACTAGGAAGCAGCATCGCCCGGGGCGGCAACGGGGCGGGGAGCGCGGCGCTCGGCTCCTCCTGCGCTCGGGCGGGTTTTCCTCCGCCCCCGGAGCCTGCCTATTGGCTCCGGCAGCGGCTTGGCCTCGGATCCGCGATGGAGGAGGAGGAGGAGGCGCGGAGATCTGCGCGCGGTGGTGGTGCCAGCCCGCTTGGGGGCGCCGCGGAACCGGCCAGCTGGACGCGCCTCCGACGCGCACGGGGGGTTTCCCGGAGCCCATAAAAGCCGGCCGGAGGACGCATGGCTGGACAGAGCCTCCGGCGCGTCCCGGTTCTCCTCTGCCTCCGCTGGGCTCCGTCCGGGCCCGCCCTGGACGCCCGCCTGCTCGGAAGCTGATGCGCCCTGCCCGTGCGCTTTTACGCACGGCTGGTGCGCTTTTACGCGCGGCTGGTGCGCCATGGGAGACTCCCAGCGGCGGCCGCCGCCGGAGCCTTTGTCGGCGCGCTCCCGGCTCAGCTATTCGGTGGGCCACTTTCTCAACGACCTGTGCGCCTCGATGTGGTTCACCTACCTGCTGGTTTACTTCCACTCCATCCTGGGCTATAGCACCAGCCACGCGGGGGCGCTCTTGCTGGTGGGGCAAGTGGCCGACGGCGTCTGCACGCCGCTGGTGGGCTACGAGGCGGATCAGGCCGGCGGCTGCGGGCGCTACGGGAGGAGGAAGTCGTGGCACTTGGCCGGTGAGCTTGCAGCGGCGCGGGAATGGTGGAGAGGGGGGGGGAAGAGAGATCCAGAGGGGTGGGGGGGTTGTTTGCAGGAAGAGCTGTGGCTTTGCATATATCTAGGAAGAGAGAGAGACAGGCCCGGGGTGGACAGAACCGGCCTTGCCTGAGGCTTTCCTGATCCTCCTCTGCCCCAGCATCCTGCTTCTGACAGAGGACAGCTGAGCACATCTCTTCCCGGCGTTTGATTATTTTATTTGTTTCCAAATGTGAGTTGGTTACATTGAAACCTCTCAAAGCCACTTAACAGCACTGGCATCCGTGACAAAAACAGCCTCGCATTTTATTTAAAAATAAATTGCCCTTTTAAAATGTGTTTTTTGGGGGGGTTGTTTTAATTTCTATTAGGTATTTTGTGGTTTTATAACTTGATTTTATTCTGTGAACCGCCCTCAGAGCCCCGGGTGTAGGGCGGGATATAAATTCAATAAAAATTTTATTGTTTATTTTACACACAAATTCCTACGAAGCAACTTGTGGCAATATCGCAGTATGGTAAAGCACATATTTAAAAATGCAATGTGGATTGGCAGTCTTAACAATTTTCAGCCCAAGGCACTTAGTATCTGGGATAAGGGTGCTTTTTAAAAAAAAAAAAAAAAAAAACCTTCTCTTAAAAGGCTTTTAGCTGCCTTCATGTGGTACACTGTGCCTGAACATGGAGGGTTGATTTTAGATTACAGTGGTACCTCAGGTTAAGTACTTAATTCGTTCCGGAGGTCCATTCTTAACCTGAAACTGTTCTTAAACTGAAGCACCACTTTAGCTAATGGGGCCTCCTGCTGCTGTTGCGCCCCCGGAGCACGATTTCTGTTCTCATCCTGAAGCAAAGTTCTTAACCTGAAGCACTATTTCTGGGTTAGCGGAGTCTGTAACCTGAAGCGTATGTGACCCGAGGTACCACTGTATCTTGATAAATAGCCACTAAGTGCATCTGTGCCTTCAAAAAAAGTCATATGAGGTCAGGTCAGAAAGGTCATCAAGTTCAGCAGTCCATTTCCCACTCCATGCTTTGTTTGTTGCCCAGTGGTAGACTGCCATGGCTGGTGGAGGTTTATCTCTCTCAGGTGGGGCAAATGGTGAGAAAGGTGTCCTTGAATTTGGGAGTCCAGCAGCCACTGTTGCTCCCATGAAAGGTAAAGGGACCCCTGACCGTTAGGTCCAGTCATGACCGACTCTGGGGTTGCGGTGCTCATCTTGCTTTACTGGCCGAGGGAGCCGGCGTCCAGCTTCCAGGTCATGTGGCCAGCAGGACTAAGCCGCTTCTGGCGAACCAGAGCAGCGCACGGAAACGCCGTTTACCTTCCCGCCGGAGCAGTACCTATTTATCTACTTGCACTTTGACGTGCTTTCGAACTGCTAGGTTGGCAGGAGCAGGGACCGAGCAACGGGAGCTCAGCCCGTCACGGGGATTCGAACCGCCGACTTTCTGATCGGCAAGCCCTAGGCTTACACTGCGTTTAAAACCAAAATCGCATTTGGATAGAAACAGTTTCTCAGGCAGCTAGTCCTAGTCTTCTGGAATCGGGGGGGGGGGGGGACACGGTGGCCCCCATTCTCTTCACATTAAACATAAAAGCCTACATAGCTCTGTTGGTTAGAGCACGCTTAGGTCACAGGTTCGATTCCCGTACGGGACTTCTGCATATTCCTGCATTTCACGGGGTTTGTCTCGATGACCTTCGGGTCTCTTCCAAGTCTACAATTCTGTGATTCTATGTAGGGGGGAAACTATGATCAGTTAACGGCAAAACATGGTTCCAAGTTCCGCAAACTCTTGTTTCTGAGAGAGGGCCTGGGGAACTTCAAGGGCGGCTATTCATAACTTTTATAAAACCTCTCACATCTGTTTTTTTCGAAACCTGGACTTCCCCCTTCTTTCAGCTGTGTCTTGTAGGGAGACAACCCAGTTCCCTGACTCTTGTTCAGAGGTTGATACCTTGGCCCAAATCTTTCACATCCATCAAGATCGCCTCCCTTTGCACCTTCGGGAAGAACTGGGCACCTCAGACATAATGATCTCCTCTTAGCATTTGTTGTTTAGTCGTTTAGTCGTGTCTAGCTCTTCGTGACCCCATGGACCAGAGCACGCCAGGCCCTCCTGTCTTCCACTGCCTCCTGCAGTTGGGTCAAACTCACATTCATAGCTCTGAGAACACTGTCCCACCATCTCGTCCTCTGCCGTCCCCTTCTCCTTGTGCCCTCCATCTTTCCCAATGTCAGGGTCTTTTCCAGGGAGTCTTCTCTTCTCCTGAGGTGGCCAAAGTCTTGGAGCCTCAGCTTCAGGATCTGTCCTTCCAGTGAGCACTCAGGGCTGATTTCCTTCAGAATGGAGAGGTTTGATCTTCTTGCAGTCCATGGGACTCTCAAGAGTCTCCTCCAGCACCAGAATTCAAAAGCATCCATTCTTCGGCCATCAGCCTTCTTGATGGTCCAGCTCTCACTTCCATACATCACTACTGGGAAAACCAGAGCTTGAACTAGACGGACCTTTGTTGGCAAGGTGATGTCTCTGCTTTTTAAGATGCTGTCTAGGTTTGCCATTGCTTTTCTCCCAAGGAGCAGGCGTCTTTTAATTCTGTGGCTGCTGTCACCATCTGCAGTGATCATGGAGCCCAAGAAAGTAAAATCTCTCTTTTGCATTCATCAAGATCTCCCCCCTTTGCACCTTTGGGAAGAACTGGGCACTTCATACTTAATGATCTCCTCTTATCATAGAATCATCAGATTGGAAGGGGTCCCCCAAAGGTCATCTAGCCCAACCCCTCTGCAAGGCAGGAATCTCAGCTAAAGCATCCAAAACAGACAGCCATCCAACCTCTGCTTAAAGGCCTCCAAGGAAGGAGTGTCCGCCGCCTCCCATGGGAGACCGTTCCGCTGCCAAACAGCTCTTACTGTCAGAAAGTATTTTCCCACACGTTTAGTCGCGGTCTCCTTTCTTGTCCGCGGAAGCCGCGGGTTCAAGTGCTGCCCTCCGGAGCAGGAGAAAACAAGCTGGCTCGCATCTTCCACGTGGCGGGCCTTGAGATATCGGAAGATGGCTCTCTGTTCAGTCTCCTCTTTCCCAGGCTGAACATCCCCAGCTCCTTCGACCTTTCCGCATCAGGTTTGGCTTCCAGAGCCTTGAAAGTCTCCATTGCCCTCCTCTGCCCACTAGGCAGCACTCCTCCCTATGCTACCTGTGCAACCTTCCTTGGGTGATTTTTACCTGTCTAGTAAAGGTAAAGGGACCCCTGACCATTAGGTCCAGTCATGGCCGACTCTGGGGTTGTGGCACTCATCTCGCTTTATTGGCCGAGGGAGCCGGCGTACAGCTTCCGGCTCATGTGGCCAGCAGGATTAAGCCGCTTCTGGCGAACCAGAGCAGTGCACGGAAACGCCGTTTACCTTCCCGCTGGAGTGGTACCTATTTATCTACTTGCACTTTGACGTGCTTTCGAACTGCTAGGTTGGCAGGAGCAGGGACCGAGCAATGGGAGCTCACCCCGTCATTGCGGGGATTCGAACCGCTGACCTTCTGATCAGCAAGTCCTGGGCTCTGTAGTTTAACCCACAGCGCCATCTCATGTAAAAACACACTGATTCCCAGACCGTCCGCAGGCCGGATTGAGAAGGTGATTGGGCCGCATCCAGCCCCTGGGCCTTAGTTTGCCAGTGTGGTGTAGTGGTTAAGAGCAGTGGACTCGTAATCTGGTGAACGGGTTCGCGTCTCCGCTCCTCCACATGTACCTGCTCGGTGACCTTGGGCTAGTCACACTTATCTGAAGTCTCTCAGCCCCACTCACCTCACAGAGTGTTTGTTGTGGGGGAGGAAGGGAAAGGAGAATGTTAGCCGCTTTGAGACTCCTTTGGGTAGTGATAAAGCGGGATATCAAATCCAAACTCTTCTTCTGCTTCTTGCCTACCCCTGCTCTAGAGAGTTGGACCTGCCTGCCATAGGTAATCAGCAGGAGAGGCGCTTGTCTGCGGTCTCGTCCGCCAGATCCCTTTTGTCTTTTACGCTGAGCCTTGGTTTAGTTTAAGCATTAAATGTGCCGACTTCATTTGTTCCCGGCTGGACGGAGGTGGTTCCTGTTTAGTCTCCCGTCTGATTCTCCCACTTCCACCATTTCCCCTTGTGCTGAACTCTTAGGAAAACCTGGCCGGTGGGGTCATAAATTGCTACTTCAGGGCTTTTTTGACATGTTTGTTGGGACGCTGTGTTCCAACAAGAACAAGAGCTCCGCATGGCTTATCGCCACTGCTTCCATTTGCGATGAGTCGGGGAATTCTGAGAACCCGCGACAAAAGATTGCTCAGCCCTGATCGTGTTCTCTCCGGAAGGAAGATCTGCTTCGCTCTCTCCTAATGCTACAACTCGTGGGCATAAAAATCACAGAATTGAGGGTCCCCCAAAGGTCATCCATCCCAATCCCCTTTGCAATGCAGGAATCTCAGCTAAAGCTAAAGCTGGAAACTGCAACTAATCCAGAACACGGCAGCCAGACTGGGGACTGGGAGCGGCTGCCGAAACCACATAACACCAGTCTTGAAAGACCTACCCTGGCTCCCAGGACGTTTCCGAGCACAATTCAAAGTGTTGGTGCTGACCTTTAAAGCCCTAAATGGCCCACTATCCCTGAAGGAGCGTCTCCACCCCCATCGTTCTGCCCGGACGCTGAGGTCCAGCACCAAGGGCCTTCTGGCGGTTCCCTCATTGCGAGAAGCAAAGCTACAGGGAACCAGGCAGAGGGCCTTCTCGGTGGTGGCACCCTCCCTGTGGAACACCCTCCTACCAGATTTCAAAGAGAACAACAACTACCAGACTTTTAGAAGACATCTGAAGGCAGCCCTCTTTAGGGAAGCTTTTAATGTTTGATGTATTACAGTATTTTAAAAATTTTTTGGAAGCTGCCCAGAGTGGCTGGGGAAGCCCAGCCAGATGGGCGGGGGATAAATAATAAATTATTATTATTATATTATGATATAAAGCAGCCATGACAGATAGCCGTCCGATCTCTGCTTCAAGGAAGGAGAGTCCACCTCACAAGGCAGTTGGGGCATTTGGTTATGACCCCGGTCATACCTTCTTTAAACGCTTGTTCGTTTGTACGCACCACTTCCCTCCAAACAATACCCCTTTGTCACTGTTAATTGCACGGTGCGCTGTTTTCAAAGCGAATCACGAGGCTTTGAGTTGACTCCTGCATTCATTCTGCTCCGAGTAGACCCACCGAAAGGAACGGCCGCGACTCACCGATTTTCAAAATGCGGGTGTGAGACTTTATATGGCCTTCTGCAAAGGTTGTGCATCCTGAACATGACTTCACACTTCCAGATCCGGTCCAATCGCCTTCTCAACTTGGCCCACGGACGGTCCAGGAATCAGCGTGTTTTTACATGAGTAGAATGTGTCCTTTTATTTAAAATGCATCTCTGGGTTATTTGTGGGGCCTGCCTGGTGTTTTGACATGAGTAGAATGTGTGCTTTCATTTAAAATGCATCTCTGGGTTATTTGTGGGGCATAGGAATTCGTTCATATTTGTTTCCAAAATATAGTCCGGCCCCCCACAAGGTATGAGGGACAGTGGACCAGCCCCCTGCTGAAAAAGTTTGCTGACCCCTGGCATAAATAATATACACACTCTTGAATCGACAAAAATAAAAAACCGTATGCAAATAATAATCTGTGAGTTTACAGAAATTAAACTTAAGTTAAATCTATACAGTCTCTTTCCCCCTCATCTTTTTACTAACATAAAGTAGACGTCCTACGATTTCCCCATGCAAACTTTTTTCCTGGTGTTGAATGTACTGATCATTACTAACTTACTCTTTCTATGTTTTCTGATACCTTCTTACAACAATTTGTACCCTTGTTTCTTAACAGTTACTTTAAACAAGGGTCACTCAAATGTTGCCATAGGGATTGTAGCGCTGTTATATTTCTGTAAACAACTCATATATATATATGCTTTCTGTAAACAACTCATATATATATATGCTTTCGTAGATTTTCACGGGTACAGGAATGCAGGTTTTGGTGTCCTCGGGTGTCTTCCCGTGTAAAAGTTGGGGTGTCTAGGCGACGTTTCGACGAGGTCTCACTCGTCATCTTCAGGCTGGTGCTTTCGGCTTCTTGTTACTGGAACAGAGCAGGATCTCAGATATATATATATATATATATATCCCATTTTTGAAAGGGGTTGTTTGGTGCCTGGCTGCGATTTTCAACCTCCCCACAGCCTCCGCAGCTGAGATTGGAGTCAGGTTGGTTTTTCCGGTGGGCGGCTGATGGCGAAAGCTGTGGCCAAAGTCCCATCTCTTCGAGGGGATGAGTCCAACTGGTCAAAAATCACGCCTCTGCTCACATGACCACAAAAAAAGTGAGTCTGTGGGGCAGACTCTAGATGGGATACCTCCCTTTCCTATTTGAGGGTCAGCGGCAAGTTAATAATAATAATAATAATAATTTATTATTTATACCCCACCCATCTGGCTGGGTTTCCCCTGCCACTCTGGGCGGCTTCCAACAAAGTATTAAAATACAGTGGTCTGTTAAACATTAAAAGCTTCCCTAAACAGGGCTGCCTTCAGATGTTCAGGCTAGATCCTTATGTTTTACTCGAGAGTAGACCCCTTTGAAATGAACGGACGCAAGGAACTTGTGCCCTTTCATTTCACCGGGTCTGTACTAGCCTTGGGTAGATTTTTGTACATGCAGAAACACCCCAATCTCTGCAAGACTATATGAGGTTTTATCCAGCGTTCGCCCTGCTCAGAGTAAACCCATTGAAACGAATGGCCGTGACTGACTTGGGTCCATTGTTGCCAATTACCATATTTTTCACTCTATAAGACGCACCAGACCACAAGACGCACCTAGTTTTTGGAGGAGGAAAACAAGAAGAAAAATATTCTGAATCTCAGAAGCCAGAACAGCAAGAGGGATCGCTGCGCAGCGAAAGCAGCGATCCCTCTTGCTGTTCTGGCTTCTGGGATAGCTGCGCAGCCTGCGTTCGCTCCATAAGACGCACACACATTTCCCCTTACTTTTCAGGAGGGGAAAAGTGAGTCTTATAGAGCAAAAAATACAGTAATTGGCTGAGGACTAGGAACTTAGTTTAACTTCGGGAAAGGACCCTAGAGAGCAGACCCGCTGAAATGAACTAACATCGGATCTGCAACCTGAATTTAACTGCTTTGTGCAGAATGCCGTCCTGGGCAGCTTGAATTTTACGGTTTTTTGGTTTTAATTTGTTGCGGTGAAAACCCCAGAAAATAATATCCTGTAGCAGAACGGTTGGCAGAGACACAAAACCTGGAGGGGAGTGTTAGCTCTTGATAACGCCATGTGTGTTTGCGAGGGGCAGATAACTCAGCGAAACTTTTTTTTCTCTTTTTAAAAGAGGAATTGGAAAGTACAGATGCTGTATGCCTCAAACATCTGACTTTTCTTAGTCGCGCTGAGAAGTTCCCTTTTCTGACGAAACTTGCAAAAAGGGTATCCTTGGCGGACTGTCTCCTTCCTGGTTTTGTTGCTTTCCCAAATCACAGGAGGCTTAATCATCAACAAGCAAACAGATCCGCGTCCGAATTTTTCTGGTTCAAAGTGAATCTGGGAGCAGTTCTAGATTGGGACAGAGGGTCTTGTGACTGGAGGGGTGGACAGACTTCTAAGGCTTTAGATAAGCAATGATCTCATCAAGCAGATGAAATTTTTCTTCTTCTTCAAAAAGGTGAACTTTGCCCAGGATGGGAGGTATTGGGGAATGAGGACACACGACCGAGCTACAAGCAATCAGCAAAGCGTTTTTGAATCCACTGGGAGATGTGTGTGGGCACATGTGACTGGATTTTAGCTTCATTTTGTGATGACATCTGTTGTTGTTTAGTCGTTTAGTCCTGTCCGCCTCTTCGTGACCCCCTGGACCAGAGCATGCCAGGCCCTCCTGTCTTCCACTGCCTCCCGCAGTTTGGTCAAATTCATGTTTGTAGCTTCGAGAACACTGCCCCACCATCTCGTCCTCCATCGTCCCCTTCTCCTTGTGCCCTCCATCTTTCCCAACATCAGGGTCTTTTCCAGGGAGTCTTCTCTTCTCAGGAGGTGGCCAAAGTCTTGGAGCCTCAGCTTCAGGATCTGTCCTTCCAGTGAGCACTCAGGGCCGATTTCCTTCAGAATGGAGAGGTTGGATCTTCTTGCAGTCCAGGGGACTCTCAAGAGTCTCCTCCAGCACCAGAATTCAAAAGCATCCATTCTTTGGCGATCAGCCTTCTTGATGGTCCAGCTCTCACTTCCCTACATCACTACTGGGAAAACCAGAGCTTTAACCATACAGACCTTTGTTGGCAAGGTGATGTCTCTGATGACATCTGTAGAAAGGAAGAAAAGCAGAGATGCATTTATTGTTTCAAATTTACTACCTGCCCATAGCAGCTATAATCTTGGTTCTCAAACAACTTGGAACCCAATCGCTGCAAACCTGGAAGCAAGTGTTCCGGTTTGCGAATGTTTTTCGGAAGCTGAACATGCTCCGTTTTGAGCGCTACCCTTCCCATTTGAGTGTTACGCTGAGGTCCGTCTGTTTTCGCTATTTATTTTGCATTTTTGTGACTTTGTTTTGTTTCTGTGACTCTGTAGAACTCAGTTCAGCTACTGATCGTTTGTGTGTGTGACTCCAGTACATTATTGCTTTCATTTAATGGATCAACAGTCTCGTCAGATAGTAAAATTCATGTTAAATTGCAGTTTTAGGGGGCTGTTTCTAAAAGTCTGGAACGGATCAATCCGTTTTGCATTGCTTTCTATGGGAAAGCGCGCCTTGGTTTTGGAACGCTTTGGTTTTGGAACGGACCTCCGGAACGGATAAAGTTTGAGAACCAAGAGAACACTGTACATTCATAAAAGCTGTTGTAGGAAAATCCTTGGAAAAGACCCAAGCAGGAATAGAGGAGCAGAACAGCAGCCAGTAGGCTTGATCTTTATTTGACAATTGTTGCATCAATACTTTCACCCACCACATGGAAGTACAGTGGT
The DNA here is from genome assembly GCA_034642415.1 of Podarcis siculus. Lineage (NCBI taxonomy): Eukaryota > Metazoa > Chordata > Lepidosauria > Squamata > Lacertidae > Podarcis > Podarcis siculus. The sequence continues at coordinate 2,075,910 of JAXCMG010000040.1, forward strand.
GCCTCGCAAGACGAAATTAATTCGTTCTGCGAGTCTCTTCGTCTTGCGGTTTTTTTGTCTTGCGAAGCACGGCTATTAACGGTACTTAGCGGCTTTAAGAAAAAGGAAACAAACTCGCAAGAACTCGCAAGACGTTTTTGTCTTGCGAAGCAAGCCCATAGGGAAATCCGTCTTGCGAAGCGACTCACGAAACGGAAAACTCTTTCGTCTTAAGAGTTTTTCGTCTTGCGAGGCATTCGTCTTGCGAGGTACCACTGTAGCAGGATGGCTCCCACTTTTATCAGTTTTACAGAGATACCCGCAACACACCTAAAATTACATCATGAATACATCAAATGTTGGGAGGAAGACCTGATCATCAGGGCTTGCCCCTGCCACTCCCTCGACCTCCACCATACACCAATCAAGTGTTGCAAAAGAGATATTTACATGCCCCTGTTTCCCAGCCAAGTTAATCACACCCTTTTGTCTTGATCTTGGCTTGCTATTGTTTAAAACCAAAGTGCTGCACCAACAAGCACAAAACAAGCCTTCTGCAGCGCCACAAATCCAACTCAGTGCTGTGAACGTTGGAAAATGTCGATCGCTTCTCCTATCTGGGCAGGAATCTTTCCACAAGGGCCGACACTGATGCCAAAATCCATCATCGCCTGAGATCTGCGAGTGTGGCTTTCTCCCAATTGAAGCGCAGAGTGTTTGAGGACCGGGACATTCGCTGGGAAACCAAAATGCTTGTGATATAAACAGATTTACTTTTCCTTTTCACTTGTTTACAAAGCTGTTGCACTGCCAACCTTACTGTATGCCCGTGAAACGTGGACCACTTATAAACGCCATCTCCAACTCCTCAAAAGATTCCATTAAAGGTGTCTCCGAAATATTTTACACATCCCCTGGGAAGACAGGCAAACGAATGCCAGTCATAGAATCATAGAGTTGGAAGAGGCCACAAGGGCCATCGAGTCCA
>JAXCMG010000040.1:2077276-2094108 GCA_034642415.1 Podarcis siculus
GAACTGTGGCGCCCAGAACTGGACACAGTACTCCAGGTGAGGTCTGGAAGAAGCAAAGATCTGGAAGAAGCAAAGATCTCCAGTGTTGAAGCGATGATTCTTCAACATCAATTTCATTGGACTGGTCATGTTGTGCGGATGCCAAATTGCCTTCTAAATCCGGCCCGCAGACGGTCCAGGAATCAGCATGTTTTTACATGAGTAGAATGTGCCCTTTTATTTAAAATGCATCTCTGGGTTGCTTGTGGGGCCTACCTGCTGTTTGTACATGAGTAGAATGTGTGCTTTTGTTTAAAATGCATCTCTGGGTTATTTGTGGGGCATAGGAATGCGTTCATGTGTTTTTCCAAAATATAGTCCGGCACCCCACAAGGTCTGAGGGACAGTGGACTGACCCAAAGCTGAAAAAGTTTGCTGATCCCCTGGCTTAGGGCCTCATCAAACCTAAATCCACCCCTGGATACCACTGTACAGTAGTACCTCGGATTACATACGCTTCAGGTTACACACTCCGCTAACTCAGAAATAGTGCTTCAGGTTATGAACTTTGCTTCAGGATAAGAACAGAAATCGTGCTCCGGTGGCACGGCAGCAGCAGGAGGCCCCATTAGCTAAAGTGGTGCTTCAGGTTAAGAACAGTTTCAGGTTAAGTACGGACCTCCAGAACGAATTAAGTACTTAACCCAAGGCACCACTGTATATAAAAGGGACGCGGGTGGCGCTGTGGGTAAAGCCTCAGTGCCTAGGACTTGCCAATCGGATGGTCGGCGGTTCGAATCCCCGCAATGACGGGGTGAGCTCCCGTTGCTCAGTCCCAGCGCCTGCCAACCTAGCAGTTCGAAAGCACCCCTAAGTGCAAGTAGATAAATAGGTGCTGCTTTATTGCGGGAAGGTAAACGGCGTTTCTGTGTGCTGCGCTGGTGCTGGCTCGCCAGAGCAGCTTCGTCACGCTGGCCACGTGACCCGGAAGTGTCTCCGGACAGCGCTGGCCCCCGGCCTCTAGAGTGAGATGGGCGCACAACCCTAGAGTCGGACACGACTGGCCCGTACGGGCAGGGGTACCTTTACCTTTACCTTTACCACTGTATATATATATTGAGCAGTCCGTAAGTGCTTCTGAAATAAACGGAGCCTGCTCCCAGTGTTTTAAAATGTCCCTTCCTTCTATCTCTCTCTTATTTCCTTCTCCTTTAGGTACCATCTGCGTCCTTCTGTCCTTCCCCTTCATTTTCAACCCTTGCCTGGGCTGCTCAGAGAACACCCCCCAGTTTGCAGCCCTCATCTACTTCATCCCCTTCATAGTTATCTTCCAGTTCGGCTGGGCCGCTACCCAAATCTCCCACCTCTCTCTCATCCCGGAGTTGGTGGACAGCGATCATGGAAAAGTGGAGCTCACAGCTTTCCGGTGAGGCCTGGCGCTCAACCAAAGGACTTTCTCGCCCTGACCTGGCCACAGTGATCCATGCGATGGTCACCTCCAGGCTTGACTACTGTAATTCGCTCTACGTGGGGCTGCCCTTGAAGCTGTCCCAGAAACTCCAGTGGGTGCAGAACGCCACGGCGAGGCTCCTTACGGGGTCTCTGCCATGGGAGTATATTCATCCAGCGCTTTACCAACTGCACTGGCTCCCGGTGGAGTCCAGGGTCAGGTTTAAGGTGCTGGTTTTGACCTTTATAGCCTTATATGGCCTAGGACCCTCGTACCTACGGGACCGCCTCTCCCGGTATGCCCCACGGAGGACCTTAAGGTCCACAAATGACAACACTTTGGAGGTCCCAAGTCGCAAGATTGGTCTCAACTAGGGTCAGGGCCTTTTCAGTACTGGCCCCGACTTGGTGGGACGCTCTTTCCCAAGAGACCAGGGCCCTGCAGGACTTGACACCTTTCTGCAGGGCCTGCAAGACAGAGCTGTTCCACCTGGCCTTTGGTTTGGACTCATTCTGACCCTTATGTTTCCCTCCCCTTACGGTTTTGATCTATGGGCTACTTTTAAAATGAGGCTGCATTTTAAATTGCATTTTAACCTGTATTTTAATTGGTTCCCCCCCCCCATTATGTTTTTACTGTAATTTTACTGGTGTTAGCCGCCCTGAGCCCGGCTCTGGCCGGGTATAAATAAAATTTATTATTAAACTCCGTCCTTGAACCGCGCGATTCCTGACCGCATTCTGTCCCGTGGCTTTTACAGGTATGCCTTCACCGTCATGGCTAACATCACTGTTTATGCAGCAGCCTGGCTGCTCCTCCACTTCCAGGTGGGCCACCGCGGGCAGCCAGAACAGAGCCACCACCTCGGCCGCCACGACATCCCTGTCTTTCGGGTGAGTGCAAGTGTCAGGGAAGTGCCATCGGCGAGGGGGCGAGGGGGGGGGGAAGACGGATGGATTACAGAGAGCCCCCAAAGATGGTGGGAAGCAGCACTTCCTCAGCGAAGGAAGGAAGCCATGCCTCTAGTGGGGAAGAGATGCAGGGCATGGAGGATGCAAGGCGGTGCCAGGACACCTTGCCTGCGCAAAGCGGGGAGGAGGGAGGTCCCCCCAAGCCTTCCTTGCGCAGTAGGCTTTCATGCAAAGAGGGGAGGCATAGGCTGGGGGTCAAGAGACCAGTGGCGTAGCATGGGGGTGCAGGGGGGGCTGTCCGCACCGGGCGCAACATCTGGGGGGGCGCGCTCGCCACCTCCGGAGTCGCCGAAGAGCCTCGGGCGCAGGCTGTAGCAGAGCCCCATGTCTCGCAGAACCGACGAGCTGTGCGCGCGTCCAGCAGGCAGCGGCTCTCAGCGCTCGCCGCGGTCCCCGCGCGTCAGGGCCGCGGAGGGCGCGCCAGGCAGTCCCTCCTCACAGCCCCCCGCCGCCGCCGCCGCCGCCGCCGCCGCTGCTGCTGCTGCTGCAGCTGCTGGGCCTTGTTGCATTTTCCTCGCCTCTCTGCCCTCCTCCTCCGGGCAAGCGGCGTCGTTTGGGCGGCAGCGCCAGCGGCAACTCGCCTCAGATCACCTGACACGGACCCGCTGCCGCCGCCGTGGCTACCTTACCGAAAATACCCCAGCCCAGGCAGCAGCAAGAAGAAGCTGGCAGCGGCGGCAGGTTAGGGGTTAGGGGGCGTAAATTACTTGCCTTGCCCCGGGTGCTGACAACCCACGCTACGCCGCTGCAAGAGACTTCTCTGCTGGGGAAGATTTGAGGACCGCCCACTCTCAGATTCTGCTAGTGAGCAAGACGTGGAATAGAGGCGCTCTGTATTGTAAAGGTTTTTAGCACCAATAATAAAACTCTAGAACAGACCAGTGAGGCATCTTGCCTGATTGCTCTCGAGTAACCACCTGACGCGGGTGGCGCTGTGGGTAAAAGCCTCAGCGCCTAGGGCTTGCCGATCGAAAGGTCGGCGGTTCGAATCCCCGCGGCAGGGTGCTCTCCCGTTGCTCGGTCCCAGCGCCTGCCAACCTAGCAGTTCGAAAGCACACCCGGGTGCAAGTAGATAAATAGGGACCGCTTACTGGCGGGAAGGTAAACGGCGTTTCCGTGTGCGCTCTGGCTCGCCAGAGCAGCGATGTCACGCTGGCCACGTGACCCGGAAGTGTCTCCGGACAGCGCTGGCCCCCGGCCTCTTACGTGAGATGGGCGCACAACCCTAGAGTCGGACAGGACTGGCCTGTACGGGCAGGGGTACCTTTACCTTTACCTTTAACCACCTGATAGCCCTAACAACAAGGAAGAAGCGGAACTGTGTCTTTCGGGTGAGTGCAAGGAAAGAAGCGGAACTGTGTGTCCGTTCCACCAGGGTCCTTAATTGCTTCTGGGCCTTTGATGATGGTGGTGGTGGTGATAACAACCAACAACAAATAATAATAACTAATAATAATAATTTATAATAATACAGTGGTACCGCAGGTTACACACGCTTCAGGTTACAGACTCCACTAACCCAGAAATCGTGCTTCAGGTTAAGAACTTTGCTTCAGGATGAGAACAGAAATCGTGCTCCGGCGGTGTAGTGGCAGCAAGAGGCCCCATTAGCTAAAGTGGTGCTTCAGGTTAAGAAGAGTTTCAGGTTAAGAACGGACCTCCGGAACAAATTAAGTTCTTAACCCGAGGTACCACTGTATTTAAAACATGATAAAACATCAAAACATTAAAAACTTCCCTAAACAGGGCTGCCTTCAGATGTTTTTTAAAGATAGGATAGTTGCTTATTTCCTTGACATCTGAAGGGAGGGTGTTCCACAGGGCGGGCACCACCACCAAGAAGGCCCTCTGTCTGGTTCCCTGTAACCTTCTCTTTTAAATCAGAACCAGTTAAGGTGGTGAAGGTCCGGTGTGAGTGCCTGGAGGCGGTTGGAGGATGGATGGCGGCTAACGGATTGAGGTTGGATCCTGACAAGACAGAAGGACTGTTTTGGGGGGACAGGGGGCGGGTGGGTGTGGGGGACTCCCTGGTCCTGAATGGGGTAACTGTGCCCCCGAAGGACCAGGTGTGCAGCCTGGGGGTCATTTTGGACTCACAGCTGTCCATGGAGGTGCAGGTCAAATCTGTGTCCAGGGCAGCTGTCTACCAGCTCCATCTGGTATGCAGGATGAGACCCTCCCTGCCTGCAGACTGTCTGGCCAGAGTAGAATAAGAATACGTGGCAGTCAATATTAAGGGTTAGAATATTAATAAAGAAGAAGAGGTTAGTAAATGAAAGGAATCAATATAATTAGAAGTATGAATTTGGAGAACTGACGTAATGAAATTGGAGGAAGTCAAGTTCTCAATGTAATGAGAATTAGGTATTCGAAGAAACCATTTTTCTTTGTGTTTAGTTTATTGCATAGCTGTCAACCGTCCCATATTTGGCGGGACAGTCCCTTATCCCAGCGCCGTGTCCCGCTGCTGTCCCTTATTGATGATGTCCCTTCAATTTCCTGGGTTTCAAAGGAAGCAGCTCCTCTCCCTCCCTCCCTGCCGGCCAGGGAGGAGGGAGGCTCCAGCTGTGTTGCTTGGCTGCGTTGCTCACCCAATAAGGAGTCTAAGAACGACTGGGGGGTGGAGCTTGCATGCCTTGTGCCAATCAAATCGGCCGCGTTGCCTGGGGACTTGCCTTTGCTCAGCGCTTCCCAGCGGAGAGGGGACGGTGGTTTCCCTTGCTGCATCCCCTTTACTGGGTTGCTGCGCTGCAAGAACCACCACTTGAGGCTTCGTTTGGCCGCTGGCTGGGCTTTCTGCCTTTGGCTCGGAGGGGCTCAGAAGTCGAACATACCTGTGCCTGGAAAATCCCTTATTTTGGCTGCTGATCCCTTATTTTCGAGGCTGCTGGTCCCTTGTTTTCAAATCTGTAAGTTGACAGCTATGGTTTATTGTAGTGTGTTTGTTGTGTGTTTTGTCACATCCTTTTTGTGATAAATGTTGAAAATCAATATTTTTTTTGGAAAAAAAGAAAGTCAAAGCCTTTCTCTTCCCCCTTGAATTCAGAACCTGTCTCTGATTGTGGTGGGCATCGGTGCCGTCACTTCGCTTCTCTTCCATCTGGGCACAAAAGAAAAGAGCTCCCCGGTTTCCAGGCTGCCGGATCCTGAGGAACGGACCCCCCTGTTGCCTCCGGACCGAAAAAGCCCAGCTCGGCCCCTGCTCCTCTGGAAACACTGGCTTTTGGAGCCTTCTTTTTACCAGGTGAGTTCAAGCGGGGAGGGAGCAAGGAGATGGTTGTCCCCAGGCAGGTGACCGGGTCCCTGTTGCCTTAGCCCCACGGGATATAGGTGGACTAGCCCAAATCCAGGATACTGAGGCCTTCTCTTCTGGTGGTTCCTTCCCTGCGAAAAGCGAGGTTACAGGGAACCAGGCACAGGGCCTTCTCAGTGGTGGCGCCCGCCCTGTGGAACGCCCTCCCACCAGATGTCAAGGAAATAAAGAACTGTCTGACTTTTAGAAGACATCTGAAGGCAGCTCTGGTACTGATCTTGAAAGCCCTAAATGGCTGTGTATCCCTGAAGGAGCGTCTCCACCCCCATCGTTCTGCCCGGACACTGAGGTCCACCTCCGAGGGTCTTCTGGCTGTTCCCTTCCTGCAAGAAGTGAGGTTACAGGGAACCAGGCATCTTATACACAGAGGGCATCTTATACACAGAAAAATACGGTATATAATATTCCTCCTTCGACTCTCTCTCCTCTTTATTCCCAGGTGGCAATGTTGTATATGGCCACACGGCTCATCGTCAACCTCTCCCAAACCTACATTGCGATGTACCTCACCAATTCGTTGATGCTCCCTAAGGTGAGTCCGACTGGAGGTAGGCTTGGTGCTAGAAGCATCCTTCACCTGGTTGCTAAGGCAACCGGCTCCTGAGGATGCGAAGGACCGATTTCATTTCCCCCCCAAAAAAAATTTATTGGTTTTCCAAATTCATAACAAACATAAAAGAAAAACATTACAATATAAAAAACAAACAAACAGACAAACATTTATCCTAACTTTTACAATTCCACTTTTGTTAGGTGACTTCCTTGAATGCCCTTAGCCGAGTTTCCATCTAACTCATTGTAGCCGTTTTGCAATACTATTTTCAAATAAAATTAACTTCAATTAACATCTTTCTTTCTTTCCATATTAACTTCTATCCACAGGGTTATGCAATTTAACATATTCCACTCCTAAGCCAATCGTTGCTTAATGTGGATTACGAAATTGTTGCTAATATTTTGGCCGATAGGTTGAAGAAGGTTCTGTCAGATTATATTCACAAGTTCTGCCTGGACATACAAAAGACAATGTTAGGAATATAATCGACATTTTGCAAAGATTAGAAGTTCAAGGGACCAATTTCAAAACACACACACACACACCCCGGGCTCTCTTGTGGAGTTACAGAAATCTAGCTGTTTTTGGAGCAGGATTTGCCAATCAGGGAAGATTTGCAGAAGGTTGCCATGCTTGCATGGCGCCAGCGGTTTCCCGTTTCTGGGGACATCTTGTGAGAAACCCCCGAAATCTCCCAGGGGCTTCCGAGACCCCGATAAGCGAGTCTCTTGAGCTCTCGCTGGAAGCCGCTGTCTGTTCTCATGAGGTGGCGGTTGAGTTCTGCCTCAGTCCGGACGGTCCGGTCCAATATATATAACTATAATATAATTTATTATTTATACCCTGCCCGTCTGGCTGGGTTTCCCCAGCCACTCTGGGCGGCTCCCAACAGAATATTAAAAACACGATAAAACGTCAAACATTAAATACAGGGCTGACTTCAGATGTCTTCTAAAAGTCAGGTGGCTGACATCTGACAGGAAGACATTCCACAGGGCGGGCGCCACCACCGAGAAGGCCCTCTGCCTGGTTCCCTGTAACCTCGCTTCTCGCAGGGAGGGAACCGCCAGAAGGCCCTTGGAGCGGGACCCTGGTGTCCGGGCTGGACGATGGGGGTGGAGACGCTCCTTCAGGGATACTGGGTCATTTAGGGCTTTCAAGATCAGCACCAACACTTTGAATTGTGCTTGGAAACATACTGGGAGCCAATGTAGGTCTTTCAAGACCGGTATTAATATGGTCTCGGCGGCCGCTCCCAGTCCCCAGTCTGGCTGCCGCATTCTGGATTAGTTGTAGTTTCCAGGTCACCTTCAAAGGTAGCCCCACGGAGAGCGCATGGCAGTAGTCCAAGCGGGAGATAACCAGAGCATGCACCACTCTAGCGCAGGCACCCCCAAACTCAGCCTTCCAGAAGTTTTGGGACTACAACTCCCATCATCCCTGACCACTGGTCCTGTTAGCTAGGGATGATGGGAATTGTAGTCCTAAAACATCTGGAGGACTGAGATTGGGGATGCCTGCTGTAGCGAGTTTCCGGGTCACCTTCAAAGGCAGCCCCACGGAGAGCGCATGGCAGTAGTCCAAGCAGGAGATAACCAGAGCATGCACCACTCTGGCCAGACAGTCTGCGGGCAGGGAGGGTCTCATCCTGTGTACCAGATAGAGCTGGGAGACGGCTGGTCCTGGTTTTCAGCTCTTCCTCCTCCAGAGATAACAGAGTCCATCCCGTTTTTTCCCCTGACTTGCCTTCCTGCAGAGGTTCATCGCCACCATTCCCCTGGTGATGTACATTAGTGGCTTCCTCTCCTCGTTTCTGATGAAGACTGTGAACAAGAAGATTGGCAGGAACGTGAGTAGCTCACACATGCATCTCTGGGTTATTTGTGGGGCATAGGAACTCGTTCATTATATTTACCGTATTTTCCGCTCTATAAGACGCACCAGACCACAAAACGCACCTAGTTTTTGGAGGAGGAAAACAAAAAAATATTCTGAATCTCATAAGCCAGAACAGCAAGAGGGATCGCTGCGCAGCGAAAGCAGCAATCCCTCTTGCTGTTCTGGCTTCTGGGATAGCTGCGCAGCCTGCATTCGCTCCATAAGACACACACACATTCCCCATTACTTTTTAGGAGGGAAAAAGTGAGTCTTATAGAGCAAAAAATACGGTGTTTCAAAATATAGTCCGGCCCCCTACAAGGTCTGAGGGACAGTGGTCCGGCCCCCTGCTGAAAAAGTTTGCTGATCCGTGGTCTAATGTTTCTCTTCCCCTCTATAATTTTTCAAAATCTCTTCTTTTCTCGCCTCTATGTTTAGCTCACCTACTTCGTGGGCTTGCTAATCATCCTGGCTTTCGCTTCCTGGGTGGCTTTGGCTGAAAGAATCGGCGTGGAGATCTATGGGGCAGCTGTCCTACTGGGTACCGGCTCGGCCACAATCCTGGTAACTTCTCTCTCCATGACGGCCGACCTCATCGGCAGCAACACAGTACGTAATGTGGGCATGCGCAGAGCGCACGGGCAATCTTGCCAGGGAAACACGCACACATACATCATCAGTGTGCGGATGATACCCAGCTCTACCTCTTTTAAATCGGAACCAGTGAAGGTCCTGTGTGAGTGTCTGGAGGCGGTTGGAGGATGGTTGGCGGCTAACAGATTGAGGTTGAATCCTGACAAGACAGAAGGACTGTTTTGGGGGGACAGGAGGCGGGCGGGTGTGGGGGATTCCCTGGTCCTGAATGGGGTCACTGTGCCCCCGAAGGACCAGGTGCGCAGCCTGGGAGTCATTTTGGACTCACAGCTGTCCATGGAGGTGCAGGTTAACTCTGTGTCCAGGGCAGCTCCATCTGGGACGAAGGATGAGACCCTCCCTGACTGCAGACTGTCTGGCCAAAGTGGTGCATGCTCTGGTTATCTCCCGCTTGGACTACTGCCATGCGCTCTATGTGGGGCTACCTTTGAAGGTGACCCAGAAACTACAATTAATCCAGAATGCGGCAGCCAGACTGGTGACTGGGAGCAGCCACTGAGACCACATAACACCAGTCCTGAAAGACCTACATTGACTCCCAGTATGTTTCTGAGCACAATTCAAAGTGTTGGTGCTGACCTTGAAAGCCCTAAACGGCCTCAGTCCTGTATACCTTCTCGGTAGTGGCGCCCTCCCTGTGGAACGCTGTTTACCTTCCCGCCAGAGTGGTACCTATTTATCTACTTGCACTTTGACGTGCTTTCGAACTGCTAGGTGGGCAGGAGCAGGGACCGAGCAACGGGAGCTCACCCCCTCATTGCGGGGATTCGAACCGCCGACCTTCCGATCGGCAAGTCCTAGGCTCTGTGGTTTAACCCACAGCGCCACCCGCATCCCTTATTATAATATGATTTATATCATAAATTATTTCATTCCATTACATCTTCATAACACACTTTACAGTACATTTTGAATTATAGCAATTTTTAATTCTGTGTGTATGTATGCTGAGCTTTTCTGGAGCCCATTTGGCAAACTTGTTTTCTCCGACAGCACAGCGGTGCCTTCGTCTACGGAGCCATGAGCTTCACGGATAAAGTCGCCAACGGAGTGGGCGTCATGATCATCCAGAACTTGCACCCGTGCCCGTAAGTAGGAACGTTGGCCGCCAAAGCCGCAAACCGTAACATAACAGCATGCGGAATTGCAGGGTCCGAGACGCTTTGCTCTCGTTGAGAGCAATTCTGAGAAGGAACAGCCCTTGGATAATAAACCTAATTTGAAATAGAGGTATAATAATTTTGATCTCAACTTGGTTACCGTATTTTTCGCTCTATAAGACGCACCAGACCACAAGACGCACCTAGTTTTTGGAGGGGGAAAACAAGAAAAAAAATATTCTGAATCTCAGAAGACAGAACAGCAAGAGGGATCGCTGCGCAGTGAAAGCAGCGATCCCTCTTGCTGTTCTGGCTTCTGGGATAGCTGCACAGCCTGCATTCGCTCCATAAGACGCACACACATTTCCCCTTACTTTTTAAGAGGGGAAAAGTGAGTCTTATAGAGGAAAAAATACGGTATTTATCATTTTGATGCAAGCCATTTCAATGCTTTGCCGATTCGGCCTAGGATTTTATATATGTTAAGTGATGAACTAATAGGTTTAATTCCATAATTTGAAGATCTAAGATTGTTAATGTTTAAGTTAAATTTTGTAAGAATTGCGATTTGGGAAACCGTTAAAAGGACATGCAATGAAATTCAACAAAGCGGAAGCAAGGAAGTCACTTAACAAAGTTAATAAGTGTAATTTTTAATAAGGCTATGATTTATGTTTGTTTGTCTTATGTGTTTGTTTGTTTGTAATATTGTGAAAACCAATAAACTCTCCAGAGTGGTGCATGCTCTGGTTATCTCCCGCTTGGACTACTGCAATGCGCTCTACGTGGGGCTACCTTTGAAGGTGACCCGGAAACTACAACTAATCCAGAATGCGGCAGCTAGACTGGTGACTGAGAGCCACCGCCGAGACAATATAACACCGGTCTTGAATGACCTACATTGGCTCCCAGGACGTTTCCGAGCACAATTCAAAGTGCTGGTGCTGACCCTAAAAGCCCTAAATGGCCCAGTAGACCTGAAGGAGCGTCTCCACCCCCATCTCCCAGCCTGGACACTGGGGTCCATCTCCCGAGGACCTTCTGGTGGTTCCCTCCATGTGAGAAGCCAAGTTACAGGGAACCAGGCAGAGGGCCTTCTCGGTGGTGGCGCCCGCCCTGTGGAACGCCCTCCCGTCAAAGAGAACAACAACTACCAGACTTTTAGAAGACATCTGAAGGCAGCCCTGTTTAGGGAAGCTTTTAATGTTTGATGTATTACAGTATTTTAATATTTTTTTGGAATCCGCCCAGAGTGGCTGGGGAAGCCCAGCCAGATGGGTGGGGTATAAATAATAAATTATTATTATTATTATTATTATTATTATTATTATTATTATTATTATTTATTAACAAGCCCCTTTTGCCTTCCCCTTTTCCTTCTCTCTCCCCAGGACGGAACACTGTTGCAGCAACTGTGTGCCGTTTTACCGCTGGGTGATGGTGGCCGTCACCGGAGGAATGGCTGTTGTCGCCACCCTGGGCCTCGCCTGCATAATGATTTGGCCCATCCGCGTCCGGTTCCGTAAGTCAGATTTCGTTTTGCCTTGGGGGGGGAGAGACGGGGGACCCAGCCGGCGGAAGAGGTGGCCCCCCAGAATGAATGAATGAATTTGTTATAGGTAGGTAGCCGTGTTGTTCTGCCGTAGTCGAAACAAAATAAAAATAAAAAATTCCTTCCAGTAGCACCTTAAAGGTAAAGGGACCCCTGACCATTAGGTCCAGTCGTGGCCGACTCTGGGATTGCGGCGCTCATCTCGCTTTACTGGCCGAGGGAGCCAGCGTACAGCTTCCGGGTCATGTGGCCAGCAGGACTAAGCCGCTTCTGGCGAACCAGAGCAGCGCACGGAAACGCCGTTTACCTTCCCGCCGGAGCGGTACCTATTTATCTACTTGCACTTGGACGTGCTTTTGAACTGCTAGGTTGGCAGGAGCAGGGACCGAGCAACGGGAGCTCAGCCCGTCATTGCGGGGATGGAACCACCGACCTTCCGATCGGCAAGTCCTAGGCTCTGTGGTTTAACCCACAGCGCTACCCGCGTCCCTATATAGGTTCCTATAACGAAACCTAAATGAACAACTTCAGCGAACATTATTTCTCGCTTCCTCCTGTAGATGACGTCTCCGTTTCGGGACTAGCTGGCACGCGATCCGGGGAACTCCGAGACTCCGAAGGCGGCGAAACTCCTGGTGTCGTCAACTGACGCTCTGTTTCCTTTGGAAGGGGAGCGATCCGGAAGACGCTACGGCAAGGAAGACCCAAAGACTGGGCTTGATCCAACCCTTGATCCAAGTGGTTTCCTCTTGAGAATCGGGACCATTCCCAACTCTTTCCTTTTCCCCCTCCTTGCACATTTTGCACAGTTCCTTCTCGTCACCCGCCCTGCCCTTCCATTTGCACGTCAAACACAAAAGTTACTAGACCTCATGAAAGAAGACGTTCTCCACTGACCCAGCCCCTTTCTTCCCTGCCCTCGCCACATCAGACCACTTTTATATACATATATATAAATATATAAATCTACTTGTATATAAGAATTATAAATAAAGGTGTGTGTTTTTATTAAAAAAAAGAAAAAGGAAGTTTAAGTAAAGCTGTTTCTTTTATGTCTGTCTCTTCGCTAAGTCGTAAAACCTGGACGTTGAAGCCAGTGTTGTTGTTTTGGGTTTTCTATATATTTCGCTTTATTGATTCCAAAAAGAAAACAGTCAACGAAAACACTTGTAGCACATTACAAAAAGATATAATGGTTTCATGAAACATGTCTTCTATGGCATGGGGAGGCAAACTAAGGCCTGGGGGCTGGATCCGGCCCAATTGCCTTCTAAATCCGGCCCGCCGACGGTCCGGGAATCAGTGTGTTTTTACATGAGTAGAATGTGTGCTTTTATTTAAAATGCATCTCTGGGTTATTTGTGGGGCACAGGAATTTGTTCATTATATTTTTCGGTTCATTTGTTTTTGTGACTGCGGAACCCAGTTCAGCTACTGATGGATTGATTGTGCGACTGCAGAAATGGATAAAAGCCCCCCATCGAAACAGTGACTATCACCAGTACAGGTAAGGAAAAAAATTAATTTTAAATTTTATCATCTACAATACTGTCTTGTTTATTTTATAGTACAGTACATTGGTTATTGCTTTCATTTTGTGGCTGTCATAAGATAGTAAAATTCATGTTAAATTGCTGTTTTAGGGGTTGTTTTATTTAAAAGTCTGGAACAGATTAATCCGTTTTGCATGGCTTTCTATGGGAAAGAGCGCCTTGGTTTTGGAACGCTTTGGTTTTGGAACAGACTTCCGGAACGGATTAAGTTTGAGAACCAAGGCACCACTGTATAGGTGTTTCCTAATGATGCTCAGCACCCTTAACAAACTACAACTCCCATGATTCTTTGGGGCAGCCAAGCCTGTTTTAAGTGCTATGACCCCAGTTTGAATGCATAACTCGGTTATGGCCAAAAGCAGGAGGACATGCGATTGTATCAATCCATCATTTAAGGCACCGATCCATTGTGCCAGTGGTGGAATCTAGACACATATTTTAAAAAGTTGTGAAAATGCTTTTTTAAATTTTTTTTTTGAAAAATGGGTTCATTTTTCCATAGCTCACTATCACCATCTAGTGTCGTGTTTGTATAATGCGCTTTGCAGCAGACTTGAAATGTTTCCTTTGCAGCTGCATGACCGAGTCCAGAGTTTCATTGCAGAACACGCACAAACACACCAGCCCGGAAATACGGAAGTCTCTGTTCCTCTTTTCGAAAGAAATTGCAAATGAACTTTTCCCTTTTCCCAACTGCTATTCTGTTTCTCTAGGGACATCGGTGGCGCTGTGGGTTAAACCACAGAGCCTAGGACTTGCCGATCAGAAGGTCGGCGGTTCGAATGACGGGGTGAGCTCCCAGCTCCTGCCCACCTAGCAGTTCGAAAGCACAAAGTGCAAGTAGATAAATAGGTACCGCTCCGGCGGGAAGGTAAACGGCGTTTCTGTGCGCTGCTCTGGTTCGCCAGAAGTGGCTTAGTCATTTGGCCACATGACCTGGAAGCTGTACGCTGGCTCCCTCGTCCAGTAAAGCGAGATGAGCACCGCAACCCCAGAGTCGGTCACGACTGGACCTAATGGTCAGGGGTCCCTTTACCTTTATTCTGTTTCTCGGTGTTGGAATTTACTTATTCCTGATTCCCCTATGCCAGCTCCTTACAGGGCAGCTTTGACCACGAATCTTGCACGATGTGTATCTGTTTCGTTTCACGAGACCTGGTGCTCTGCTCTGAAATGGGAGCAAGTTCCAACCTGTCTGAACAGGAAACTAGCAAAAGAAATTATTGGCTGGCAAGACAGTGGAATGCGGAAGAAGTGCTCTTGTTTTTTAAAATATCAGCTTGGCAGTAAAAGTGGAGCTGCTAAGATCCCTGATTAATCTCACGCTAGGGATCGTTTATTAGCGGGTTTAACTGAGTGGTTCAGTTACACCAGGGGTCAACAAACGTTTTCAAAAGGGGGGCAGTCCACTGTTCCTCAGACCTTGTGGGGGGCCGGACTATATTTTGAAAAAATAAATAAATGAATTTCTATGCCCCACAAATAACCCAGAGATGCATTTTAAATAAAAGCACACATTCTGCTCGTGTAAAAAGACGCTGATTCCTGGACCGTCCACGGGCTGGATTTAGAAGGCGATTGGGCCAGATCCAGCCCCTGTCCCTTAGTTTGCCTACCCATGGATTAATCCGTTTTGCATTCCTTTCTATCGGAAAGCTCGCCTCGGTTTTGGAACGCTTTGGTTTTGGAGAACCAAGTCACCGCTGTAAATTCGTCCGGCATGACTTATTTTTGAGGGTCTTAGCAAAGTCCTTTTCCAAGTGCTAACATTTTGTTGTTGTTTAGTCGTTTAGTGGTGTCCGCCTCTTCGTGACCCCCTGGACCAGAGCACGCCAGGCCCTCCTGTCTTCCACTGCCTCCCGCAGTTTGGTCAAACTCATGCTGGTAGCTTCGAGAACACTGTCCCACCATCTCGTCCTCCGTCGTCCCCTTCTCCTTGTGCCCTCCATCTTTCCCAACATCAGGGTCTTTTCCAGGGAGTCTTCTCTTCTCCTGAGGTGGCCAAAGTCTTGGAGCCTCAGCTTCAGGATCTGTCCTTCCAGTGAGCACTCAGGGCTGATTTCCTTAAGGATGGAGAGGTTTGATCTTCTTGCAGTCCATGGGACTCTCAAGAGTCTCCTCCAGCACCAGAATTCAAAAGCATCCATTCTTCGGTGATCAGCCTTCTTTATGGTCCAGCTTTCACTTCCATACCTCACTACTGGAAAACCATAGCTTTTACTATACAGATCCTTCATGGATCACTGCCTTGCCATGGCAAAGGGGCTTGAATAACTCAGAGAAGCTATGAGCTACGCCGTGCAGGGCCACCCAAGATGGACAGGTCATAGTGGAGAGTTTTGACCAAACGTTATCCACCTGGAGCTGGAACCGGCAAGCCACTCCAGTATCCCTGCCAAGAAAACCCCATGGACAAAGACAACAGTGCTCACATACCAAGTGTTTAATTTGGTGTCATCTGAGGTTGTGGGGGCTGTGCCCCAGTCCCCCAAAGGAACCAGGCCCCTGTTGCTATGAATTAGGTAAAGGTAAAGGGACCCCTGACCATTAGGTCCAGTCGTGGCCGACTCTGGGGTTGCGGCGCTCATCTCGCTTTACTGGCCGAGGGAGCCGGCGTACAGCTTCCGGGTTATGTGGCCAGCAGGACTAAGCCGCTTCTGGCGAACCAGAGCAGCGCACGGAAACGGCGTTTACCTTCCCGCCAGAGCGGTACCTATTGATCTACTTGCACTTTGACGTGCTTTCGAACTGCTAGGTTGGCAGGAGCTGGGACCGAGCAATGGGAGCTCACCCCGTCATTGCGGGGATTCGAACCGCCGACCTTCTGATTGGCAAGTCCTAGGCTCTGTGGTTTAACCCACAGCGCCACCCGCGTCCCTTGTTGCTATGAATTAGGTCAGATTCAAAAGCACCGTGTGAGCCACCTGCCAGTTATACAACGTTTATTTCAGGGGCGTTCTCCTATTTCTTCTTTTTCTTTTATGGCTGAGCTCACCTGTCTGATGAGGCGACAGAGGTGCTTTCGAGGTGAAGGACTCTTGCGATGCTAGAGAATAATTAAACCCCTGCAGGAACCAAAACCAGGGAAAAGAGAGTCTTGGTGGAAACAGGAGCTGAACGCTCTGATAATGTCTTGAGAGGCACATAAGTAGCTTGTCCTCTGGGCTGAAGAGAATCAGGATGCATTGCATTTCTGCAATGAAACTAAGGTAAAGGTAAAGGGACCCCTGACCATTAGGTCCAGTCATGGCTGACTCTGGGGTTGCGGCGCTCATCTCGCTTTACTGGCCGAGGGAGCCGGCGTACAGCTTCCGGGTCATGTGGCCAGCAGGACTAAGCCACTTCTGGCGAACCAGAGCAGCGCACGGAAACGCCGTTTACCTTCCCGCCGGAGCAGGACCTATTTAGCTACTTGCACTTTGACGTGCTTTTGAACTGCTAGGTGGGCAGGAGCTGGGACCGAGCAATGGGAGCTCACCCCGTCATTGCGGGGATTCGAACAGCCGACCTTCCGATCGGCAAGCCCTAGGTTCTGTGGTTTAACCCACAGCACCACCTGTGTCCCTGAAAATAGGGATGTCCCATTCCATCGTCATCAAAAATTTACTATTTATGCCCCATGCCCCAGCCACTCTGGGCAGCTTCCAACATATATAAAAACATATCATTAAACAAAAAAAACCTCCATCAAGGGCTGCCTTCAGATGTCTTCTAAAGGTTGTATAATTATTTCCTTGGCTCGGGAGCCGCATAACTCCGTATACTCCAACATTTCTCTCGTGAAAATAGGGACGTCCTATTCCATCCCCTCCAACGTTTCTCCCCT
>JAXCMG010000040.1:2096200-2109013 GCA_034642415.1 Podarcis siculus
ACGTCCCTATTTTCAGGGGAGAAACGTTGGAGGGGATGGAATAGGACATCCCTGTTTTCAAGGAAGAAACGTTGGAGGGGATGGAATAGGACGTCCCTATTTTCACAGGAGAAACGTTGGAGGGGATGGAATAGGACGTCCCTATTTTCAAGGGAGAAATGTTGGAGCGGATGGAATAGGACATCCCTGTTTTCAAGGGAGAAATGTTGGAGCGGATGGAATAGGACGTTCTTATTTTAATTGGGAGAAATGTTGGAGGGGATGGAATAGGACGTCCCTATTTTCAAGGGAGAAACGTTGGAGGGGATGGAATAGGACGTCCCTATTTTCACAGGAGAAACGTTGGAGGGGATGGAACAGGACGTCCCTCTTTTCAGGGGAGAAACGTTGGAGGGTATGAAAGATGGGAGTTGGGAAAAGCTGGGACTGCCTCTATTTCAGGGGTGGTCAACTCCCAAGAGATTGCGATCTACTCACAGAGTTAAAAACTGGCAGTGATCTACCCCCTTTTGGGGGGTTCAGGTCAAAGTTGTTGAGTTTGTTCAGGGAAGAGGTAAAATGTTGAGGGTTTTTTAGGGGACCCGCAGTTGTTCAGCTTCACCGCAGACATCCAGTGATGATCTGGTAGATCTACCAGATCACGATCTACCTGTTGGACATGCCTGAGGTCTGTTTGTTAGACCAGGGATGGGGGAGACCCCTTTCAGTCGCTTCGGCTCCCTTCCGACGGAGCAACCGCGCGAGGTTTCTACCCGGCGCCGCTTAATCCGGAGTCGCTCCGCTTCTCTCGGGTGACTCGGCTCATCCCCTGGTGCTGGGCAGGAAGGTGAGAGGAGGAGGAGGAGTCCAAGGTGGCCCGCCGTCACCCTTCGCTTCGGGAGTCATCGCGGGGAGGTGGCGAGGAGGAGGCGGAGGGAAAGGTTCGAGGTCTTCCCTCGCGTCCGCGCGCCTCCCTTCTCCCCGCCCATGACCCGGGCATCGGATCTGCGGAGGCTCCGCGATGGTCAAGCTTGGAGTCGCCCCGGGACCTGATAGCCTCTCCTTGACCGACATCAGGTAGTAGTAACCTCCTTTAGGGAGAGGAGAACCCAGGCGTTCGGGTTTAGGGACAAGCCCTCCCCCCTTCCTTCCTTCCTTCCTTCCTTCCTCCCTCCCTCCCTCCCTCTCTTTCTTTCTTTCTTTCTTTCGCTCTTTCGCTCTTTCGCTCTTTCGCTCTTTTTCTCTCCCTTCCTTCCTTCCTCCCTTCCTTCCTTCCTTCCTTTCTCTCTCCCCCTCTCCCTCTTTCGTTCTTTCTTTCTTTCTCTCCCTCCCTCCCTTTCTTTCTTTCTTTCACTCTTTTTCTCTCCCTTCCTTCCTTCCTTCCTTCCTTCCTTCCTCTCTCTCTCTCTCTCTCTCCCCCTCTTTCTTTCTCTCTCTCTCTCTCTCTCTTTTTCCCTCCCTCCCTCCCTCCCTCCCTCCCTCTCTCTCCCACCTCCGCCTTTCCTATTTCAAAACCCTCTAAAAATAAACCTGCCATCTTCTCTTGAGAAGAACCCAGGTGTCCTGGCACTCTGCCAGAGACATCCCGCTTCCAGTCAATGCGAAGCCCCTCCCGCCATCCCAGAAGGGACCCAGGTGTCCTGGCCAGGCTCTCAGCACGGGGGGGGGGGGTGTCCCAGCCCACCAGCGATTCCGCTCCCAACTCTTTCGGGACACTGGCGCCGGGTGCGCACGCTCTGTGCATGGTCTTGTTTGTGAGCCGCCCTGAGACCCCCAGGTATAGGGCAGTGTGCAAATTAAGAATAGGCTCCATCTCCCAGCAACCAGCAGGACCAATGGTTAGAGGCAGCAGCCAGTTTGGAGCCCGGGAGGGACACCCCCTCGGCTGCTTCTTTTACTGACGAAATCCTTTCTCTACTGCTAAAAGTAGAGCTTCCTAGTTCAGGGCAGTCTACCACTGAACAGGCAGGCACTTGGGGAAAGAAGAGGACCCCCCCCCCCCCGGGGTTAGAACCATAGGCTTGTCGAATCGGAGTCATCTAGTCCAAACCCCCAAGCAATGTGAGTTCCTAGAAGTCTGTGGCCCAGTAGTGATGTATGGAAGTGAGAGCTGGACCATAAAGAAGGCTGATCGCCGAAGAATTGATGCTTTTGAATTCTGGTGCTGGAGGAGACTCTTGAGAGTCCCATGGACTGCAAGAAGATCAAACCTCTCCATTCGGAAGGAAATCAGCCCTGAGTGCTCACTGGAAGGACAGATCCTGAAGCTGAGGCTCCAAGACTTTGGCCACCTCAGGAGAAGAGAAGACTCCCTGGAAAAGACCCTGATGTTGGGAAAGATGGAGGGCGCAAGGAGAAGGGGACGACAGAGAACGAGATGGTTGGACAGTGTTCTCGAAGCTACCAGCATGAGTTTGACCAAGCTGTGGGAGGCGGTGGAAGACAGGAGGGCCTGGCGTGCTCTGGTCCAGGGGGTCACGAAGCGGCGGACACGACTAAACGACTAAACAACAACAAAGAAGTCTGTGGCTGTCCTCTGTTGCAGACAGGACGCTGGGGCATAGATGGATGCTTGTCCCATGTGATATCAGGGCAGATTGGAGCAAGCGCTATCTGCGAAGATTGCGGTTGAACCCTGACAAGACAGAAGTACTGTTTTGGGGGGACAAGGGGTGGGCAGGTGTGGTCCTGAATGGGGTCACTGTGCCCCCGAAGGACCAACTGCGCAGCCTGGGGGCCATTTTGGACTTGCCGCTGTCCATGGAAGTGCAGGTCAATTCTGTGTCCAGGGCTCCATCTGGTACACAGGATGAGACCCTCCCTGCCCGCAGACTGTCTGGCCAGAGTGGCGCATGCTCTGGTTATCTCCCGCTTGGACTACTGCCATGTGCTCTCTGTGGGGCTCCCTTTGAAGGTGGCCCGGAAACTACAACTAATCCAGAATGCGGCAGGGGATTGGGAGTGGAGACCATATAACACTGGTCCTGAAAGACCTATATTGGCTCCCAGGACGTTTCCGAGCACAATTCAAAGTGTTGGTGCTGACCTTAAAAGCCCTAAATGGCCCAGTATCCCTGAAGGAGTGTCTCCATCCCCATCGTCCGGCCCGGACACCTGGGTCCATCTCCCGAGGGCCTTCTGGCAGTTCCCTCCCTGCGAGAAGTGAGGTTACAGGGAACCAGGCAGAGGGCCTTCTCGGTGGTGGCGCCCGCCCTTTGGAACGCCCTCCCACCAGATGTCAAGGAAATAAACAACTATCTGGCTTTTAGAAGACATCTGAAGGCAGACCTGCTTAGGGAAGCTTTTCATATTTAATGAGTTACAGTGGTACCTCGGGTTAAGAACTCAATTCGTTCTGGAGGTCCGTTCTTAACCTGAGGTACCACTTTAGCTAATGGGGCTTCCTGCTGCCGCCGCGCAATTTCTGTTCTCATCCTGAAGCAAAGCTCTTAACCCGAGGTACTATTTCTGGGTTAGCGGAGTCTGTAACCTGAAGCATCTGTAACCCGAGGTACCACTGTATTGTATTTTAATATTTTGCTGGAAGCCGCCCAGAGTGGCTGGGGAAACCTGGCCAGATGGGTAGGATATAAAGAATATATTATTATTATTATTATTATTATTATTATTATTATTATTATTAATAGAGAGACCCATCTTTTGTGGCCCGTGGGAAGGCGTGCATGTATCTTGGCTACCGTATTTTTGCTCTATAAGGCTCACTTTTTCCCTCCTAAAAAGTAAGGGGAAATGTGTGTGCGTCTTATGGAGCGAATGCAGGCTGCGCAGCTATCCCAGAAGCCAGAACAGCAAGAGGGATTGCTGCTTTCACTGCGCAGCGATCCCTCTTGCTGTTCTGGCTTCTGAGATTCAGAATATTTTTTTTCTTGTTTTCCTCCTCCAAAAACTAGGTGCGTCTTGTGGTCAGGTGCTGTCTTATAGAGCGAAAAATACGGTATTTATGGGCGCACGTGGGGTTTTGGATCTTGCGGAAGATTGGCGTCTCAGGTTAGGACTAGCGTCACGGAAACATCAGTCTGGGAAGAGAACAACTCTGGAACCCCTCCAAGTATACGATAAACAGTCCAACATGTGTCTGCCCAGAGGCCATCTGGTCCAATGGGTGTGTATAAAACCGCGGCCTAAGTTTCTAGTGCTCTTTACCTTTTGGAGATCATCCCTGCCGATTCCTGATCCCTGCAGCCCCTTGGCTAGGAATGCCAAAAGACAAGGATTGTGGCGAATGCAGCCCAAGTTTCTTAAAAAAAAAAAAAAAATTATTAAATTTTCCAACATACATTTATAATATCCAATCTATATTTGTCACATATTTTCCCTTTTTGACTTCCTTCAACCCCTCTGACAATCATCCATTATTCAAATTTTTAAAAACGCATTTCCTAATTTTATATTGCATTTTGTAAACTTTCACCTCTTAGTTTTCATCAATAGTCCTCTAACATTCGCAGAGCTTCTTGAAATCCCACTGGCGTTATTTGCTCATCACATACACATTTCAGATAATCTGTAAATTTTCCCCAGTCTTCGATGAACTTTTGATCTCGTATATATCTGATCTTTCCTGTTAGTTTATCCATTTCTGCATAATCCATCAATTTCATTCACCATTCTTCGAGCGTCGGCAATTGTTCCTGTTTCCATTTTTGGGCCAGTATGTTACTGCATATTGAAAAAGTTTACAATCCTTTCCCAAGTTTCTAGTCCTATTTAAGGACGGAGGTGATTAGAAGTGGGGGGGGCGAGGGGGCTAGCATTGGTTCTGCTGGAAGCTTGATTGTACCAATCGGCCAGTGATTTGTTTTTCGAAAGCTTGTTGCTGCCTTGGATGGAGGTTTGCGGGTTGGGCTAGATGACCCTCCCAGGGAGCGGGGTCCCTTTCTGAAATTCTGATTCTATAAAATGAGGTTGTGTGGAGGAAGAACCCCTGAGCCCAGCCTGGAGCTGTTTGGAGGGAAGCAATAAAAAGCAAACGATTGGTTTTGAAAAGGAAAACTGGGATCTGGCCGAGGGGTAAATTCGGGTGTTTTGTGGCAGCTCTGATTTTCCTCGCCGGTGACTTTTCCCCTGGCGGCCGGCTGGGAAAATCCCAGGAATGCCAACAGCCAGCCGGACTGGTTATTTTCCTTTTCTGTGTATCCTGTTTTGCATAGCAACTCCAAAGCATGCACCACGGATTTCAGCTCCCGGCCCGGAAGTCTCCCTGGCGTAAATCGTTATATTATGGATAGAATTTCAATTATAAACAAATAACCTCACGTGTTGGGATGCGGGTGGCGCTGTGGGTAAAACCTCAGTGCCTAGGACTTGCCGATCGTAAGGTCAGCGGTTCGAATCCCCTCGGCGGGGTGAGCTCCCGTTGTTCTGTCCCAGCTCCTGCCAACCTAGCAGTTCGAAAGCACACCAGCGCAAGTAGATAAATAGGTACCGCTGCAGCGGGAAGGTAAATGGCGTTTCCGTGTGCTGCGCTGGTGCTGGCTCACCAGTGCAGCTTCGCCACACTGGCCACGTGACCCGGAAGTGTCTTCGGACAGCGCCGGCTCCCGGCCTCTTAAGTGAGATGAGCGTACAACCCTAGAGTCGGTCACGACTGACCCGTACGGGCAGGGGTACCTTTACCTAACCTCACATGGTATTTCACCCTTCTCTTGCTGGGTGTAGACCTCCTTATCCACCCCCTAAAAATAAAATAAAATAAAATAAATCCCCTAAATGAAAATGATAACGTGAAATGCAGAGGAAATAAGCTGCAATATTGACGCGAAAGGTTATGGGTCTTGGGTCTGCCGCAGAACCAGAGGTCCCGGACATCCCTCTCTCGCCGCTTGATTGGCTGACATTTTCAGGTCGGCTGCTCTTGCGCATGGAGGTTCTACCACAGGGGTCAGCAAACTACGGCCCGGGAGCCGGATGCGGCTCCACCAGGCTCATCAATCCAGCCTGAGGACCCTGCCGCCCACCCTCTCGTTCAGTCCCTGTGCTGAGCTCAACCCGGAGCGGCCATGGCTGGGGCGTGGGTGGGTGGGCAGTGGATCTGGGCCATGCCATGGGCATCGTCACGGCCTTGCAGAGCCAGGCAGAGGCCCAGGCCAGGTAGATAATGTGCCCCCCCTTTTTTTTACCCTGGGGATAACTGAAGCAAGTATATAAATAATTTCCACAAAAGTTATGCTGACAAATAATTTTATTTCAAGGCTTGAACCGTATCTGCATAGAAAGACAAAATGGAAAACATAAATATACAATAAAGATAAAGGGACCCCTGACCATTAGGTCAAGTCGTGGCCGACTCTGGGGCTGCGGCGCTCATCTCGCTTTACTGGCCGAGGGAGCCGGCGTACAGCTTCCGGGTCATGTGGCCAGCAGGACTGAGCCGCTTCTGGCGAACCAGAGCAGTGCACGGAAACGCTGTTTACCTTCCCGCCGGAGTGGTACCTATTGATCTACTTGCACTTTGATGTGCTTTCGAACTGCTAGGTTGGCAGGAGCAGGGGCTGAGCAACGGGAGTTCACCCCATCCATCACGGGGATTTGAACTGCTGACCTTCTGATCATCAAGCCCTAGGCTCTGTGGTTTAACTCACCTAATAGTCAGGGGTCCCTTTACCTTTAATCGTCAGCCGTGGAGGCTTATGGGACTAAAAGCGAACCTGCGTCCAGCCGGATACTTCTGCGAAATACCAGAAGCAACTTCTTCCATCTTCCTGCGTTGTTGTATAAACCGCTGCCCGCAGCAAGCAGTATTTAGTGCTAGACTGTTCCTGGATGAGGAGGCTCTACGGATCTTCCTCAGGAGTTGCCAGAGCCCTTTACGGAGGGCCAAAAGTTAAACCAAGATGCCACCCACTCCCTCATCACCTGAGACGTTACATAAAGCGATCGCAATCTCGGGTTTTGTATCGGGGCGCGGCTGTCTTCATCGGCACGCGGCTAATTATAGGGCAGGAGAGGGAAATAATCTCATTAAATTCTGACTGATGACAGGCTAGAGAGGGATCGCATTGCACGGCAAAGCACAGGATTGAGGTGAGCCGAAAAGGGGACATTTATCCTCCTGTAATCGCAATAAAAATAAAATTCCTCGCCTCCATTTCGGAGACGCGTTGAAGGCATGCCGTTTTCAACTCATCCAAAATGGTTCAAGTCCAGCCGAGAGGCACTTTCGCCGCCTTCCCCCTTGCTTAAATGTCTGCCTCTCTTGTGCCCGTCTGTGAAATGGGCGCAGGAGCAATGCTGGGAAATTTATCCTCCTGCAATCTCAATAAAAATAAAATTCCCCGTCTCCGTTTCGGAGACACGTTGAAGGCATGTCGTTTGGAAGATATCCAGAATGATTCAAGTCCAGCTTGAGGGCCTCTTTCGCCGCCTTCCCCCTTGCTTAAATCTCTGCCTCTCTTGTGCCCGTCTGTGAAATGGGCGCAGGAGCAAGGATGGGTGGATCAGCAGCGAGGGTGACGGTGTCTGAGAAGGAAGTGTCGGCCCAAGGCTGGGGTTGGGGGCTTGTGAAGCAACATAATTAATCAGGGAATTTCTCGCTCCTTCCCAGCTGCCTGTCAGAGATCTCTGGAAAACAAAGGAAAAGCAAGCGAAGGATGTCAGAGCAAAAAAAGTCCCAAAGTTTGGAGGAAACGGTCGGCGAGGCAGCCAGGAATGGACACAACCCTCCCCTTTCGCGGTGAGTTTTGGCAAAAAGCGAGGCTCCGAACCGCTTGTGTGTTTGACCTTAAATGTACTTAAGGGCAGATGATGCCCAGCTCTACCTCTCCTTTAAATCAGAACCAATGAAGGTCC
The DNA here is from genome assembly GCA_034642415.1 of Podarcis siculus. NCBI lineage: Eukaryota > Metazoa > Chordata > Lepidosauria > Squamata > Lacertidae > Podarcis > Podarcis siculus. The sequence continues at coordinate 2,103,989 of JAXCMG010000040.1, forward strand.
TGTGTGTGTGTCTGGAGGCGGTTGGAGGAGGGATGGCGGCTAACAGATTGAGGTTGAATCCTGACGACTGTTTTTGGGGGGGACAGGAGGTGGGCAGGTGTGGGGGATTCCCTGGTCCTGAATGGGGTGACTGTGCCCCTGAAGGACCAGGTGCGCAGCCTGGGGGTCATGTTGGACTCACAGCTGTCCATGGAGGCGCAGGTCAGTTCTGTGGCCAGGGCGGCTCCATCTGGTACGCAGGATGAGACCCTCCCTGCCCGCAGACTGTCTGGCCAGAGTGGTGCATGCTCTGGTTATCTCCCGCTTGGACTACTGCCATGCGCTGTCCGTGGTGCTACCTTTGAAGGTGACCCGGAAACTGCAATTAATCCAGAATGCGGCAGCCAGACTGGGACTGGGAACGGCCGCCGAGACCATATAACACCAGTCCTGAGAGATCTGCATTGGCTCCCAGGACGTTTCCGAGCAGAATTCAAAGTGTTGTTGCTGACCTTGAAAGCCCTAAACAGCCCAGTATCCCTGAAGGAGCGTCTCCACCCCCATCGCTCAGCCCGGACACCAGGGTCCATCTCCGAGGGCCTTCTGGCGGTTCCCTCATTGCAAGAAGTGAGGTTACAGGGAACCAGACAGAGGGCCTTCTCGGTGGTGGCGCCCGCCCTGTGGAACACCCTCCCTTCAGATGTGAAGGAAATAAGCAGCTATCCTATCTTTAAAAGACATCTGAAGGCAGCCCTGTTTAGGGAAGTTTTTAATATTTAATGCTGTACTGTTTTTAACACTTGATTTCATTTAATCTTTGTCTACATAAATAATCATTTAAAGATTTCCATTGTTTCTGGATTATATTTTTTGGTCTTTCCTTATAATTCTTTTTTTAAATGAATTTCATCCTATTTGCTAAGTCCCCAGTAAAAATTTTATAGTCTTTATTCAACAGAGAAATCGGTCTATAATTTGTAATCAACTTCGGGTCTGATGGATTTTGACAGGGGACTGATTTATAAGTCCGGGGACTGTCCCTGGGAAACGGGGATGTCTGGTAACCTTTTAGCAAGTTTAGCTGGTGTTAGATACCACCTGTACATCATTTTCATAACATTTTCTTCGAGTGCATTGCATGCAATAAAATCAATGTGTTCCTTCCACAACCTTTCCCAGGATTCTAACTGAATATTATCTCCAAAATATTTAGCTCATTGTAGCATCACCCCTTTGACCTCCTCATCCTTAGTGTGCCAACAGAAATTTATACATTTTCGACAATCTTTTCCTCTTATTTAAGAGCATCTCTGTTTCTCTCGTTCCTTTTAGATCCAAGACCTACGATCCGTCTTACTCCAAAGAGGCTGAGAAAGAAATTTTGGCCTCCGCGCAGCACAGGAATTCAGACTCCAATGTAAGCTTGGCTGGCAGAGAAAACCTTTTCCGACAGCTCTGATTTGTAATTAATTAACTAAATCGTGGAGTTGGAAGGGCCCCCCAGTGGTCATGCAATCCAACCCCCTTGTAGTGCAGGGATGAATAATAAACTTTCTATCCTGCCCTGCTTCCGCAGAGCAGCCGACACACGTACCATTTCAAGATTGAAAGTTTATAGCGATTGAGACGGGTGGGGAGCGTTCCGCAACCGGGGAGCCACCACCAAAAAGGCCATAAGTCCCTGCCATAGTTAGGGAAGAAGGGAGGGAAGAAAAAAGAGAAAATGAACGACAAAAAGACTTCTGGTTCTTCCTGTTAAATATAGTATTCACACCTTAACATCCATCTGTTCTGTTTTCTATAAGCCAGTAATTCCCACCCCACAATTTTCAAATCCATCTGTTACGAGTTCGTTTTCTCTTTCACACAAAAAGCCCGTCAGAAGTTTCCGGTCCTTAATAAGTATCGTAGAATCCTAAATTGCAGGAATCTCAGCTGACCCGGATCAGGGCTAAACAGATAACCTGTCTCTCTCTTTCTCCCCTTTCCGCAGCTGGTGAAACACTCTCTCAACTTCCGAAGGGTGTTCAAAGACTTCCCGGAGGAGGAAGAACTCTTGCAGAGTAAGTGCTTGAATTAATTAATTAATTAATCTTTATTTGCGCCAGTCGTCGGCCGTAGCAATAAAGCAGCACTACGATATACAAAGAATAGAAATAAAAAGTCAGTTATATACAATACATTTGAGGGCTTTGAATCAATGGTCAAATAGTGGACCTTATTCTGATTGCCCCAGCGAAAAACCTTGCCACCTTTGCCGTCACCTGCTCATCTTGATCTGCCAAGGGAAAGGACCCTGGGGCAGTGGCTGGGCGACCCGGAATGGATGATAAAAGAGGGGTGATAATCTCATTCCTCAAGTCTTTATCAAGAGGGCAAGCCAGAAGGGCATGTGCCACCGATTCGGGACGGCCGTCTCCTCAGGGACGTTTTTCGTGTGGGATCTCTTGGAATCATCCCTCAAGTTCAGCAGAGGGCAAGACATTCAATCTTGCGAGAGTCAAAGCGCGTCTATATTTTGGAATTGCTGAATTATGCAGAGAGGGTGCCGGAGAGTCGAAATGGGAAGGTGCAAAACAGTCATGCCATGGGCAAAATTTCCTTATTGTGGACAAGTTGTTCTGACGCTCGATATCATTTAAACGTAAAGGGACCCCTGACCATTAGGTCCAGTTGTAGACAACTCTGGGGTTGCGGCGCTCATCTCGCTTTATTGGCCGAGGGAGCCAGTGTACAGCTTCCGGGTCATGTGGCCAGCAGGACTAAGCCGCTCCTGGCGAACCAGAGCAGCACACGGAAACGCGTTTACCTTCCCGCCGGAGTGGTACCTATTTATCTACTTGCACTTTGACGTGCTTTCGAACTGCTAGGTGGGCAGGAGCAGGGACCGAGCAACGGGAGCTCACCCCGTCATTGCGGGGATTCGAAGCGCTGACCTTCCGATCGGCAAGCCCTAGGCTCTGTGGTTTATCCCACAGCACCACCCGCGTCCCTTCAATATCATTTAGGCACTGACAAAAATCTTGGAGGGTGTGCAGCCGCCGCCACTATTATTTCGCTCCTCTGTGCTTCATGCAAAACGAAGAGAAGTTAGGAGGAATTTGCATGCAACCCGTTTCTTCCTGCGGGGCCCGATCCCGGTTGCTGTGTGATGGTTCGCCACACTGAGGACCATAGCTGTCAACTTACAGATTTGAAAATAAGGGACCTGCAGCCTCGGAAATAAGGGATCATCAGCCAAAATAAGGGATTTTAGTCACCCAGCAGCCAAACGAAGCCTCAAGCGGTGGTTCCCACAGCGCAGCAAACCGGCAAAGGGGATGCAGCAAGGGAAACCACCGTCCCCTCTCCGCTGGGAAGCGCTGAGCAAAGGCGAGTCCCCAGGCAACGCGGCCGATTTGATTGGCACAAGGCATGCAAGCTCCACCCCCCAGTCATTCTTAGACTCCTTATTGGGTGAGCAACGCAGCCAAGCAACACAGCTGGAGCCTCCCTCCTCCCTGGCCGGCAGGGAGGGAGGGAGAGGAGCTGCTTCCTTTGAAACCCGGGAAATTTAAGGGACATCATCAATAAGGGACAGCAGCGGGACATGGTGCTGGGATAAGGGACTGTCCCGCCAAATAAGGGGCGGTGGACAGCTATGCTGAGGACTAGAATCATGGCAGCTTCTTCACCAACCCTTCTTTCCTGATCTTTTCCCCCACAGCTTTTTCGTGCGCCTGGCAACGGGAGGTTCCTTATCACGGCCGCCTATATATATCCGAAAATCACGTCTGCTTCTACTGCAGCATGGTACACCGGGAAGTGAAGGTAAGGGCTCTCAGGCCGAGGTTAAAGCAGGATTCAGCAAACTTTTTCAGCAGGGGGCCGGTCCACTGTCCCTCAGACCTTGTGGGGGGCCGGACTATATTTTGGGGAAAAGAAATGAACGAATTCCTATGCCCCACAAATAACCCAGAGATGCATTTTAAATAAAAGCACACATTCTACTCATGTAAAAACACGCCGATTCCCGGACCATCTGTGGCCCAGATTGTGAAGGCGATTGGGCCGGATCCGGCCCCTGGGTTGAGGATCTGCAGAGGTTTATCCTTCCTTCCCTTTGTTGCCTAGACAAAAGCTAGCTGGGATAATGTTGCGAGACGCCATAAGTTCTTCTTATAGTTGTTGCAGGAATTTATGTATAGGTTGGGGGGTTTGCCCCTCCAGCAGATATCATGCACGTGCAGCCCACTACCAAAACCAGCACAATCGCTTTTGGGACTTTTGTGATTTGTCCCCACAAAACACTTTGTCGCAGTTTCTTCCTATCTATACAAAGGGCCTTTGCTGCAAGATGCCAAATGTAAGAATTCACTGATCAATGCATCTATGTACTGGCTCACTGGGAAAACTTCAGAAATTCCTATAGACATGTGAGCTCAGCTCCTCAGCAGCCCCTCTGCCTGAGTGATGATCCCTGGCCTCCTGATACCTGAGTGCCAGACAGGTAGCCATTCCAGAAATAACAAACCCAGATGAAGACAAAAGGGTGTGATGAACTTGGCTGGGAAACAGGGAAATGTAAATATCTCTTTTGTTCCACTTGATGGGTGTTTGGTGGAGGGCAAGGAGAACCATGGGGCAGGGTCCAGGATGCTCAGATTACGCCCACCAGACCTCCCCTTTCATGATGTAACCGTGATGTATGAGTGATATAGTTTGGGGGGTGTAACATGGGGATTAGCGGCTAATAAAAGTTTGGGGGCTCTTTTGTTTGGGGCTTCCATCTTGTTCCACCTGGTGGCAGGTGGAAGTCCTGTCGCGACAGTCTTCAATAAAGACCAAGCCGACTGGCTGCTGTTTTGCTCTGGTATTCCTGGCTGGTGTCCTTGTTTTTTGTCCAAGGGAGCCCTCAGATTTCTCAGCTAACATAGTCTTGTGGTCTCTTTCTGTAGTATAAAGATACCGTTTCCCCATGAACCATGTTGGGCCATATCCTGTGCTTCCCTGTCCCTCATCTCTCTCTCTCTCTCTCTCTCTCTCTCTCTCTCTCTCTCTCTCTCT
>JAXCMG010000040.1:2169074-2212557 GCA_034642415.1 Podarcis siculus
TCCCCTCCAACGTTTCTCCTGTGAAAATAGGGACGTCCTATTCCATCCACTCCAACGTTTCTCCCATGAAAATAGGGACCTCCTAAGGAAACACGGGATGTTCCGGGGCAAATCAGAAACTGGGACGGCTTCTCAAAACCAAGGACTATTCCTGGAAAATAGGGACACTTGTGGGGGGTCTGGTATTTAAGCAGAGGTCAGATGGCCAAGAGCCCGGGATTTTTCCGTTGTGATTCCTGCATTGCATTGGCTCGACGGCCCAAGGATTCCCTAAAATTCTACGCTTCTCTTAAAAATGACGCAAGATTGCAGTCCTCATGACACCCCTGGGACAAGTTGGAGGGTCTGCAGGACTGGGGTTTGCAACGATGTCCTTGCGGCAAGCCCAAAAACTTGGGTTTTGCAGGAGAGGGGGACTTTCCACGGAGAGCTTTTTCTCACACAATAGATACCCCTGTTCTTCCGCAGGCTTCCGTGACATGAAAACAACAAGTCAGAAAGAGGGAAGGATCTGTCTGGGGGAGGCAGCCGGGTTGGGGGGAGCCCCTCCGGTCTGTGGGGAAGGGGGGAGAGTCTCCGGAGACAGACGGGTGCATTATGTCGGAGGGTCACCCCGGGGCAAAACAAAAAAAGTCTGGCGGAGATGGGAGAGGGGCGAGACACACAGTCCCCCCCCCTTTGGAGACGTGGGTGGGCTGTCTGGGAGAATGTCACCCCCCCAAGGCAAGTCTGGGTGTGGGGAAAAGCAGCCCCCGTTTTCCCGGCAGCGTCCTGCCCCACAAGGAGGGCGCAAAGAACCAAATCTAGGGCTGCCGTATTTCAAACAGTGAAAATCCGGATACAAAAGTTATTGAGATGGGGTTTTTTTCAGGGTGGGAGTTCCCCCCCCCGACAGCTCAGGGCAGGAGCTTCTTAATCTCTCGGTCGTGGGTTCGAGTCCTGCGGCTGGCAAAAGATTCCTGCATATTTCAAACGGTGAACATCTGTTGAGCTTTTTTTGGGCAAATTCCTAGGGGCAGGGAATAGCTTTTGAACTATTGTTAAGGAACAGCTGAGATTCTTAAAGCCTAAATCTAAAGTTGCCTGATTTATTTAGTTGCGGTTATCTAGTTTTTTACTTTAATTGAGTCTTTTATATACTGTATGTGTTTGGATTATCGATGTATTTTGCCCTAAAACACAGCAGCCTCCTTGAATGGGGTGCGATCTCTGCGCTAGGAGACTGATGGACAACGTTGCTGTACCGATATGTCTCCTTGCATACGTGGTGGCCGCAATCGAGGCTGATAAATTGGGGCGAACGCAGTACTGCCCAACCGGACTTGGGTGGAAACTACACATATATATAAAAAAAGACTGTGAAGATGCTTTTTAAAAAAAAAAAAATTAAAATATATAATTTGAATTTGCCATTAGCTCACCACTGCCACCTAGTGTCAGATTAGTGTAATGCGCTTAAAACACACTTAAAAACGACCGCTGCAAAGCAGATTAAAAACATTAACAGGATTTTAAGAGCAAATACGGAGAGTTATAATATGTGGATTATGAAATAATATGCAGTCAAAGATGCAATGGTGGGAAGCCGGGAAATTTAGAAAAAATCTCAATAGACGGTTATGCAGCTGGCATTGTCGTAATTTTTCTGTTTCGTAAAACCAAATGAAAATGATTCTAAAAATGAAAATAAAAGACAGTTGAAACGTTTTATTTGCGGCTGTAGTCTGCCCTCGGCCAAAGAGGGCCACCTGCCTGCCTTTTCCCCCTTTGCTCTGGCGCCACCTACTGCTGGCTCCCAGCTTCCACGACGCCTTCATAGTGGTGGCCCCTTGCAACTTTTTTTTTTTTTAAAGAAAGGCCCTCTACCTTTGCAAGGGTGACAGGTCACGAGCCCCAGGATCCGGAGGAGGCTGATCTTGTTGTCCGGGTGCGAGGCGTTCGACCAGGCCATGTCCGTGCTGCCGTTGGCACAACACTCCTCCCAGCTCACGCCGGTCCGGACGATCATGGTGCATTTCGCCTCGCGCCCTTGCTGCAGCCAGCAGATACCGCCTGTTTGGGGAAAAGGGGCCGTTAGAACGGAATATCGGCTCTTAAGAGATCGGTTAGCTCGCGGAACTCACCGCCACATGACTGGCCAGCTTACGTGGCTTAGACCAGCACCCTGTCCTCACAGCGGCCGATCGCCCATAAAACAACCTAGGAGTCCAGATAGACTGCTCCTGGGTCTGGAGGTTTCATAAGAACGTCGGAAGAGGCTGCTGTTACAGGCCCATCTAGTCCAGCAGCCTGTACTCACCATCTCTTTATGTTTATATTTATTATTATCAGTGCTTTTTTGGGGGGGACGCAGGGGTAGACATGCCCATAAACGTTTTGCGAATCTTTGTACTTTTGTCCATTTACTGTATTTATCCCCCCCCCCCGGTTTGAACTATAAAATGGTGCTTTTCTTGAGTCAAAACGAGAGTACCTCTAAACATTTTTTAAGAAAAAAACCACTGATGAAGATGATGATTTATATACCACCCTATAACCAGGGGTCTCAGGTAAGTTCACAGAATAAAATCAAGATATACACCCACAAAATACCTCATAAAAATAAAAACCACAAGCCAGTAGCCCGCCCTGCCACCAGAAAAAAACACATTTTTAAAGGGCTTAGGAGATCTAGAGCAGAGATAGACTGCGCTAGGCTACAGAAGTTCTACTTTCACGGCCTTGACTATTGGCAGACTTTGCGTAAGGGCGTTTTGTGGTTTTCCAGCAATCGGCAGGATCCGCCTATTATTCCCAGTAGCTAGTTTTCTGTGGAGCTTCCATTCTCAGGAACAGTCTATCATCAAATACCCGAAGTGCTTCGGGTTCCTATTTTGCATGGCGGTCCTTTTCAAAACCAGCTTTTTATTTCACGGCAATGAGGGCCAGAAACTTGGTTAGGCGTTTAGGGTTGGAAGAGCTAGCCGGGAAGCGAAATCTTAAGCGCATTTCTGCACAGAACAAATGATTAAAAAAAAGAAGAATCACTGGCTATTCGTAGATATACTTCGCCGTTAACAAAAAAAATCAACTGATATTATATAAAACATGGGTAGGCAAACTTAAGGCCCGGGGGCTGGATCCGGCCCAATCGCCTTCTCAATCCGGCCCGTGGACTGTCCAGGAATCAGCGTGTTTTGACATGAGTAGAATGTGTCCTTTTATTTAAAATGCACCTCTGGGTTATTTGTGGGGCCTGCCTGGCGTTTTTACATAAGTAGAATGTGTGCTTTTATTTAAAATGCATCCCTAGGTTATTTGTGGGGCATAGGAATTCGTTCATTTCCCCCCCAAAATATAGTCCGGCTCCCCACAAGGTCTGGGGGACAGGGGACCGGCCCCCTGCTGAAAAAGTTTGCTGACCCCTGATATAAAACAGTAAATTTCGGTTAAGCGACAACAGGTTGCAATTCTCGTCTGGGAGTTGTCGAACTTAGTGCAGAGCACTAGACTCTGAATCGCACGGTTGCGGGTTCGAGTGCCGACTCGGGCGGACATTGCAGGGGGTGGATGACCCTGCCGGGACCTCGCTCGCCACAGGCCTTCCAAACAAGCTGGTGAGGGTTGACCCCCTCATTCTTGCCCCCCACCCACAACAAGCCTGATCTCTTCCTCACCCCCCCAAACCCCCCTGGACAGACAAAGTGTGCTTTGTTTGGCTCTTGGAGTGAAAGATCAGGCCTGAGCGTGTGAGGTCTGTCTGGGACTTCTGATTTGCCCACCACACACCCCCCCAGTGCTCATGGCATCCTCAAACCTAACCCCCCCCCCCCGGAAAAAAGTACTATCCAAGACAGCCGGCGGCAAAGCAGCCAGCCAGCTGGCAGCCGATTCAAAAGCCTGTTTGTTCCTTAATCTGGTGAACGAATCGTTCATTTTTTGGGACAGCAAAGCCCCCCGGGCCATTCCTGTCTGGGGTGCCCCAGACGCTCCCACGTTTCAGGAGGGAGAGGGGGGGAAGCTTCCCCACCCCACCCCAAGGCTCCTCAATTCAGGAGAGGTGCCCTTTCTCAGTGTTATAAGAAAAAAACCGCTCCTTTTTCTCTTATGGGGTATCCAAGAGCCTGTCCTTATGTAGGTTCTGTTGCAGGAATTTATGTATAGGGTTTTTTTTGGGGGGGTTGCCCCTCCAGCAGATATCATGCACATGCAGCCCACTACCAAAACCAGCACAATCGCTTTTGTGACTTTTGTGTTTTGTCCCCACAAAACATTTCATCGCAGTTTCTTCCTATCTATTCAAAGGGCCTTTGCTGCACATACCAAATGTAAGAATTCACTGATAAATGTACCTATGTACTGGCTCACAGGGAAAACTTCAGAAATTCATATAGACAGGTGAGCTCAGCTCCTCAGCAGCCCCTCTGCCTGAGTGATGATCCCTGGCCTCCTGATACCTGAGTGCCAGACAGATAGCCATTCCAGAAATAACAAACCCAGATGAAGACAAAAGGGTGTGATGAACTTGGCTGGGAAACAGAGAAATATAAAGATCTTTTTTGTTACACTTGATGGGTGTTTGGTGGAGGGCAAGGGGAACCATGGGGCAGGGTCCAGGATGCTCAGATTACGGCCACCAGACCTCCCCTTTCATGATGCAACCATGATGTATGAGTGATGTAGTTTGGGGGCTGTAATATAGGGATTAGCAGCTAATAAAAGTTTGGGTTCTCTTTTGTTTGGGGCTTCCATCTTGTTCCACCTTGTGGCAGGTGGGAGTCCTGTTGTGACAGTCTTCAATAAAGACCAAGCCTCCTGGCTGCTGTTTTGCTCTGGTATTTCTGGCAAGGTGTCCTTGTTTTTCGTCTAAGGGAGCCCTCAGATTTCTCTGTTAACAGTTCTCTGTCGGTAGGAGAAGGACACGGGTGGTGCTGTGGGTTAAACCACAGAGCCTAGGACTTGCCGATAAGAAGATTTGCGGTTCGAATCCCCGCAATGACGGGGTGAGCTCCCGTTGCTCGGTCCCTGCTCCTGCCAACCTAGCAGTTCAAAAGCACCTCAAAGTGCAAGTAGATAAATAGGTACCACTCCAGCGGGAAGGTAAACGGCGTTTCCGTGCACTGCTCTGGTTTGCCAGAAGCGGCTTAGTCCTGCTGGCCACATGACCCGGAAACTGTACGCTGGCTCCCACAGCCAATAAAGCGAGATGAACACCGCAACCCCAGAGTCGGCCACGACTGGACCTAATGGTCAGGCGTCCCTTTACCTTTACCTGTCGGTAGGAGAACATAACAGAGGCCAATGTTATAAGAAAAAACTGCTTCTTTTTCCTTTATGGGGTATCCAAGAGCCCATCTAGAGTCCTTAAGTAGGTTCCCTATCGGTAGGAGAAAATAACAGAGGCCAACCAGAGAATATTGAGAAGCAAAGCAGCTAGTAAGCCTGATCTTTTTTAATCTGTTGCAAGCTCTTATATAGACTTCTGAAATTGCCTCCCCTGTAGCTCAAGACCACCCCCCAAAAACATCATAGATACATCACAGAAAGAGGTGGTCCCCAGCAGAAATTGGAGTGTGCTGCTTCTCTCCTGTCTGGCAGGAGACCTGATCATACCTTATCAATTGCCTTTTCTGGGTAGCCTGGACATTCCTTGGAGATAACACTTAGCTCCTGAATTTCTTAGGCATATTGATAAATTTGCTCAGCTTAACAGATACTTGCCAGGCTGTATTTGCAAAGGGAGGTGTGAGCCCCTATAGTCCAAAGAAAATTGGAGGGCTTTCCCCAATTCCTTCCTCCTTGCAGAGAAATATTTGAGGTCAATTTGGGCTTCAGGATTGCTCTCCTGAACTATCGCAGACACATGGTTTGTATACTTATGTATGTGTTTGCCTTGTACGTTTATGAACGTTTATTTTATATATATATAAGACCTTAGAATTCCTAGAACAATCAGCAGCGAGGACACCTTCCAGAGCCTTTTTAATTGGAGAGCTGTTTAATTTTGAAGCTGCCAGTCCTCATGGTTCTGCAGATGGCAGAACACACCTGGCTGGGTCTGCCAACCTGCCAGGGTCTCGGCAGATTCACATAATCAAAGATTTGGGGTGTTTACACCCAAAGGTCATCCAGCCCAACCCTCTGCAACGACGAGCCCTCCTCCAAGTGTCCCGGTTTTCCCGGGACAGTCCCGGAATTACAGACAGGGTTGGGCTAGCTAGATGGCCCCTGGGGGCACATTCCAAATCTACAATTCTGTTGTTTTATGGTTCCTTTAAATCTCAAGCAACTTTCTGGGCTGTGCCGTGGAGAAAGGCAGCAAGCTTGTTTCCTCCTCCTCTGGAGGGTAGGACTCGAACTCGTGGCTCCAAGTTACGAGGAGGGAGCTTCTGACTCAACGTCAACATTGCTTTCTGATAGCAAGAGCTGTTTGATGGTGAAATGGGCTCCCCCGGGAGGTGGTGGTGGAAGGTTTTTTTGCAGAGATTATTATTATTATTACCCTGCCCACCTGACTGGGTTGCCGTCCGCCACGGAGAGGGGTTTCTTAAGTGTTTAAGGGCACAGGGCCTCTGGGCATGTTAAGATAGCTGGTGGCTTTGCAGAGCACCCAGTATTTGGGCGGCTGTAGAACCGCAATCGCCTCCCTGCGCCTAACCCCCCCCCAAAAAAACCCCCCCCCCCCCCCCAACATGGGTAGCTCAGTGGACAGAGCCTCTTAATCTCAAGGTTGCGGGTTCGAGTCCCACACAGGGCTGGAAAAAAATCCTGCATTGCAAAGGTCCAACCCTTTCGATTCTGTGATAGGATTTGACCCGCATCATCCGCACTGGGGACTTCTATTTCCCCAGTTCTAACTCCCTTTAATTCAGGAAAGGGGCAGGAGCATAATGTGCTAGAAATTAAACCGAATTACAGAGGGCCTTCTCGGTGGTGGCGCCCGCCCTGTGGAACGCCCTCCCACCAGATGTCAAAGAGAAAAAGAACTACCCAACTTTTAGAAGTCACCTGAAGGCAGCCCTGTTCAGGGAAGCTTTTAATGTTTAATAGGTTATTGTATTTTAGGGTTCTGTTGGAAGCCGCCCAGAGTGGCTGGGGAAACCCAGCCAGATGGGCGGGGTATAAATAATGAATTATTGTTGTTGTTATTATTATTATTATTATTATTATTATTATTATTATTATTATTGCAGCAAGGATAGGAAGCCCTCTCTTGGCCGCAGGGAACTCTCAACCCCAAAGAGAGCTTGAAACTCTAGACGTTTTGCTGGGGGCGGAGGGAATAAAATAAAATTAGGTATTTGGCCTGCAGCTCTGTCTGTCTGCCTGTCTGACTTGGCCCCCACTTCCCATCAAAGAGGGACGTCTTGTGCAATTTCACCCGACCGCAGGTAAAGCCCTGTTGAAAGATTAATTCCCCCACTTCAAAGGAAGTGTCTCCTTTTTCAAAAACCCCACCTGGTTCAGGAGCTCGGATTCCAGTCTCGCCATGCGAGGGTCCCCCCTCCCCAAACACCGAAGGGAGGCATGTTTTCGCTTAAAACATCCCATAATTTGCAAACGGGGAAATCGGCGCACAGATTCAACTGCTCAAAACCCTCCGGTCCATCGTCAGCAACCCTAAATTCCAAGTCTATGTCCTCCCAGAACTTTGGGCTCCTTCATTTACCGTATTTTTTGCTCTATAAGACTCACTTTTTCCCTCCTAAAAAGTAAGGGGAAATGTGTGTGCGTCTTATGGAGCGAATGCAGGCTGCGCAGCTATCCCAGAAGCCAGAACAGCAAGAGGGATTGCTGCTTTCACTGCGCAGCGATCCCTCTTGCTGTTCTGGCTTCTGAGATTCAGAATAATTTTTTTCTTGTTTTCCTCCTCCAAAAACTAGGTGCGTCTTGTGGTCTGGTGTGTCTTATAGAGCGAAAAATACAGTAATTAATTTATTTGATTTGCATACTTCATTTGCTGATCTCAGGGCAGTTTGCAACAGCAAAAATACAGGAGGCTCCTAATCTCAGGATTGTGGCTTCAAGCCCCACATTGGACAAAAGATTCCTGCATTGCAGAGGGTCAGGCTGGATGACCTTTGGGTTCCATTGCAACTCTACAATTCTATGAAAATACGGCTTTTCAAACAGCGGCAGCGGGGTACTGTTGTTGTCTACTCCTTTTGTTGGCTAGTACGTTGTGTATCTTTGTGTTTTTATGTTGTAAGCCGCCTTGCGGTCCTCGGATGAAGGACAGCGTAGAAATTTAATATATACATAATTTTTAAAAAATAAGATATTTTTTCCTCCGCAATGTAGGAATCACAAGCATTCCTGACCCCCCCAAAATCCCCTTTTGCATTAAGTTTCTGCACCTCTTGAATGCAACAAAAAGCAAAAAAACATTTACCGTATTTTTTGCTCTATAAGACTCACTTTTTCCCTCCTAAAAAGTAAGGGGAAATGTGTGCGCGTCTTATGGAGCGAATGCAGGCTGCGCAGCTATCCCAGAAGCCAGAACAGCAAGAGGGATTGCTGCTTTCGCTGCGCAGCGATCCCTCTTGCTGTTCTGGCTTCTGAGATTCAGAATATTTTTTTTCTTGTTTCCCTCCTCCAAAAACTAGGTGCGCCTTATGGTCTGGTGCGTCTTATAGAGTGAAAAATACGGTACTTTTCCAGCTCTACAACACATCCATTTTGGTGAGAGGCGACCAGAACCGTACGCAGTGTTCCAAGTGTGGTCACAGAATCACAGAGTTGGAGTCATCTAGTCCCCCCATGCAATGCTGGAATATACCGCTGTGTCGGACATGGAATTCGAACCCGCAACCCTGGCAGTATCGTGCCATAGATTCTGCAGTGCGCCATCAATTATCTCGGCGGAGAAAATTCATGACAGAGCTAGTTTCCTGGACCGTCTTTGTCAAGGCTTCAGATAACAATATAATAATAATAATTTATTATTTATACCCCGCCCATCTGGATGAGTTTCCCCAGCCACTCTGGGCGGCTCCCAATCAAGTGTTAAAAACAGTACAGTGTTAAATATTAAAAACTTCCCTAAAGAGGGCTGCCTTCAGATGTCTTTTAAAGATAGGATAGCTGCTTATTTCCTTCACATCTGAAGGGAGGGTGTTCTACAGGGCGGGCGCCACCACCGAGAAGGCCCTCTGTCTGGTTCCCTGTAACCTCACTTCTCGCAATGAGGGAACCGCCAGAAGGCCCTCGGTGCTGGATCTCAGTGTCCAGGCTGAATGATGCGGGTGGAGACGCTCCTTCAGGTATACAAGACCGAGGCCGTTTAGGGCTTTAAAGGTCAGCACCAACACTTTGAATTGTGCTCGGAAACGTACTGGGAGCCAATGCAGATCTCTCAGGACCGGTGTTATGTGGTCCCTGTGGCCGCTCCCAGTCACCAGTCTGCCTGCCGCATTCTGGATTAATTGCAGTTTCCGAGTCACCTTCAAAGGGAGCCCCACGTAGAGCGCATGGCAGTAGTCCAAGCGGGAGATAACCAGAGCCTGCACCGCTCTGGCGAGACACTCCGCGGGCAGATAGGGTCTCATCCTGCGTACCAGATGGAGCTGCCCTGGACACAGAATTAACCTGCGCCTCCATGGACAGCTGTGAGTCCAGAATGACTCCCAGGCTGCGCAGCTGGTTCTTCGGGGGCACAGTCACCCCATTCAGCACCAGGGAGTCCCCCACACCCGCCTGCCCCCTGCCCCCCAAAAACAGTCCTTCTGTCTTGTCAGGATTCAACCTCAATCTGTTAGCCGCCATCCATCCTCCAACCAGATCTGTCTGGCATGTAAAAAAATAATACAGTAATAATAAAAAACCGACGCTTTAATGCTCATGCGCAGAAACCCATGCGCATGGTCACTAAGGCACTATGACACACCATCAAACTAGCTGAGGGGTATGCATTTGCAGCACAAATGTGTGCAAACCGTGACAGTCTCTTCCGATTCTTTTCCTCCTTTTCCAAACTTCCCAGCTGTATCGCTTTAGAGAAAACCTTCGGAACTCCCTGCCACTTGAGATCAGGGAGGCGCATTCGCCATACTCTTTCTGCCGCCCGCTGAACACATTTTCTGTGTTTAGAAAGTCACTGCAAGTTTCATTCGGTTTTTAGTCTATTTCAGCTTTTCGAAAGTCTTAAATCACTGTCGTTTATTTTTCTTATTGATAATTCATTGATTTTTTTTTTTACAATCAAGAACTCGGGGGGGGGGGCATCATTAAAAACCACCCTTTAATTCCTAACCCCCTCTTGCTTTTAAAGCAATTTTAAATGGATGGAGGGCATATTTTATCCTCTCCTTTTCAAACCCTCTTAACAGTAACCATACCAGAACTAAAATAAGTTTAACTCCCCCCATCCACCAACTAAAAACATATCCCTTGACTTATCACCTTAAAAATCATCACAGTGCCCTTCTGCAATCCCCTAAAAGCTTGGGCAGGTTATTGATGAATATTTTGAGTTTTTGATATTGTAATTTTAGGGAAGCTTTTAATGTTTGATGCATTACTGTATTTTAATATTTTGTTGGAAGCCGCCCAGATGGGCGGGGTATAAATAATAATAATAAGAATAATAATTTGGCCCACCCACATCCATTCTAGGGAGTCAGAACTGGGTTGGGACTGACTCCCGAAAGTTTTTAAACTAGTCCAGCGATCCTGCTTGAGTCCCGCACTCTGCACATGCTTAGACGCCCTCTTTCCCATCTCATCCGACTTTCTAAGACTTTCTAAGTTCTTGGGGAACACCCGCGTTCCCTTGTCCCCGGGGAGGCCTGGGAAACCACTCCACCTCCTAAAACCTGGAACCTGGAAGGAAAAGGAGGTTGGGGGGTGTTGCTTAAAGCCCGGCACCCCATTTCCTCCAAAATGCGCTTACCTGAGAGGGAGCCCCCGCCGGCAGCGCAGAGCGCGCTCAGCAGCAGAAGGCAGAACTTCATGGCGAGGCGCAGAAATCCACAAAATTTGGAAGCGTCCAGGAAAGTTCAGATTCTTGTCTCTCCGAAGCAGGGGCGAAGTCTCAGCAGAGGGCAGGCACCTAGCTTGGGAATAATCCGGGGTCCTTTTTGGCACTGCCTTCCCGGGAGAGTGTTTCTCCCCGTTTGAAGAGCACCCCCGTCTCCTCTCCCCGCGTCTCTTTCTCTCTGTGAAGTCTGTGAGGGTGTCTGTAACAGTCTGAATCATAGCTCCACGGGAGGCGGTGTCGAGGGCAGCCAGTAACGTGTCTGGGGAGTGTATTGCGCCCCAGGCCAGCCTGAATGCGGCCAAATCCGGATCGTTAAGAGAAGCATCAATAACGCGCCCTCCCGGGTCGTGGCGCACGCCTGTGCGCTCTCGTTGCGCGCGGTGGGAGCAACGCGATGGCTCCTCTCACCTCTCCCTCCTAAACGTCTGGATTGGGGAGATTAGCATCCTTCACCCCCCACGACCACCTCCTCAATCCCAAAATTTTCCTTCCTGGAAATGCTTCTCCAAACTCGTCGTCCCCCCCTCCGCGCGCCGCAGAGAATCCTCTCTCTCTCTTTTTCTGTTTTCCCCTCCCTTTCCAATGTCTGGGGTTTTGGGAACGCACCAAAAAAACTGCCGCCTCGCAACTGTTTTTGAAACCTTTCCAGCGTGGCGACTCGTGGTGGTTTTGCAATCCACTTGGACGGAGTGCGAGGCATAGTTCAAAAGAGCCTTCCACCAACCAAGCCCCCCCCCCGACTCCGGGAACTGTAGTTTCGTGGTGCTGGGAGTTGTAGCTCCGCACGTGGGGAGAACCACCGCAGTCCGCTTTGGGCTTAAAATGGAACGGTGTAAGCGCAGGCTCCGTTTAGGGCAGCAGTGTCCAAAGTCGGTTTCGCGGGCCCGCTGGTCCATTTATTTTGGCCCCTGCGGTCGTATATGTCTTGGGGTAAAATCCTTTAAAAAAAAACCTCAGCAACTTTGGGGTAAAAGCCTAAAAAAAAAAAATCAACAAGTTTGGTCGGCCCTCATGCATGTTCCTGGTTTGGGCACCCCTGGTTTAGGGAATCTGTGGCATTGGATAATTTGCAAAATGACCCCTTCCCCAAATGTACTTTGCCCCTTAGGAATAGGGTGGCTTTGGTCCCTGATTTGGCCACAAATATCCAGTCTCCCCCCGGGTCTATTTGCATGCTTAAAGGTAAAGGGACCCCTGACCATTAGGTCCAGTGGTGGCCGACTCTGGGGTTGCGGCGCTCATCTCAGTTTACTGGCCGAAGGGAGCCAGCGTACAGCTTCCGGGTCATGTGGCCAGCAGGACTAAGCCGCTTCTGGCGAACCAGAGCAGTGCACGGAAGCGCCGTTTACCTTCCCGCCAGAGCGGTATCTATTTATCTACTTGACTTTGATGTGCTTTCGAACTGCTAGGTGGGCAGGAGCAGGGACAGAGCAACAGGAGCTCACCCCATCATTGTGGGGGTTCGAACCGCTGACCTTCTGATCGGCAAGCCCTAGGCTCTGTGGTTTAACCCACAGCGCCACCCGCATTCATTTGCATGCTTAGAAGTCAACTAAGGGGGGGGGAAGTGGGGACCAAAATCGAATGGGTCAGAGTTCACTGCAATGGGGCTGGGGCACCAGCATATTCAGCTAGACTCAGATCTAGATCATAGAAGCATAGAATTGTAGAATTGTAGAATTGTAGAATTGGAAGGGACCCTCATGGGAGTCCTTTCCATTGCCGAATAGCTCTTCCTGCCAGCAAGTTCCTCCTGCTGTTTAGTCGGCAGTGCCTTTCCTGCAACTTGAAGCCATGGGTTCGAGTCCTACCCTCCAGGCCATGTTTCTGCAGAGACCTGCCTGCCCGTCCTGTGCCATGTTTAGCAGCTATCTTCCTGTGCCCTGCTTCCCGTTCTGCCACTGAGAGATGTGGCGGGCTCTGGTTGGCGTGAGAACAGGGACTTTTCAGCAATGGCCCCATCCCAATTTGGAAACTCCCCAAAGGAGGATTCGATTGGTCCCTGCTCTGTGCCAGCATTAAAGTGAAGACATTTCTGCCTTGCAAACCTGTTCATTCATTTCAGAGGAGGGAGAAAGGTTGTTTTCTGCTGCTCCAGAGAAGCGGACACGGAGTAATGGATCCAAACTGCAGGAAAGAAGATTCCACCAAAACATTAGGAAGAACTTCCTGACAGTAAGAGCTGTTCGACAGTGGAATTTGCTGCCAAGGAGTGTGGTGGAGTCTCCTTCTTTGGAGGTCTTTAAGCAGAGGCTTGACAACCATATGTCAGGAGTGCTCTGATGGTGTTTCCTGCTTGGCAGGGGGTTGGACTCGATGGCCCTTGGGGTCTCTTCCAACTCTATGATTCTATGATTCTATGATTCAAACCTTGCTCATTTGTGAACTTGCCTTTCCATCAGGTCGACTGATTGCATTTATATTCCATCTTCTCCCCCTCTCAAGGAGCTCCAGATCTCTTGCATAGTTCCCTCCCTCCCCATTTAATCCCACAACCCTGTGAGGCAGGTCAGACGGAGAGGCAGGGACTGGGCCCCCAAAGCTGCACCCAGTGAGCTTCACGGCCGCTGAGTGGGGATTCAAACTCTGATCTCTCACAGGTCCACCGCCATACATCACACCATATGCATTGAGACCATATAACACCGGTCTTGAAAGACCTACATTGGCTCCCAGGACGTTTCCGAGCACAATTCAAAGTGTTGGTGCTGACCTTGAAAGCCCTAAACGGCCCAGTAGACCTGAAGGAGCGTCTCCACCCCCATCGTTCTGCCCGGACACTGAGGTCCAGCTCTGAGGGCCTTCTGGCGGTTCCCTCATTGCGAGAAGCCAAGTTACAGGGAACCAGGCAGAGGGCCTTCTCGGTAGTGGCACCCGCCCTGTGGAACGCCCTCCCGTCAGATGTCAAAGAGAACAACTACCACCAGACTTTTAGAAGACATCTGAAGGTTGTCCTGTTTAGGGAAGCCTTTAATATTTGATGTTATTAGTGTTTCAATATTTTTTTGGGAAGCCGCCCAGATTGGCTGGGGAAACCCAGCAAGATGGGCAGGGTGTAAATAATAAATTATTATTATTATTATTATTATTATTATTATTATTATTATTATTATTATCACACAAGCGCTCTTTTACGGACTTGCCTTTGTGCTTTTTAGCGGTTGTGCAAATTTCAGGCTGCTTTAGAGTAGTTGACCAAACTTGCAGACTTTGCGTGGGCTGTATGGTTGTAGAAGTTGTTGTTCTTTTGGAAACACGTTGTGCAGTTGCTTTTTGTTCCATTGCAGAACTGGATCAGTCCAAAGGGAGCCCAGCACCCTGGCCAAATACCCCTAAGAACCTTGGAGTGCAGATAGACTGCAACTGTACCTGGAGGTTCCGTAAGAGCAAGGGGGGAAACCCCCGGCTTGCCGGATCAGGCCTAAGCATTCCCGCCCCATCTAGCATCTTCATCTCAGGGTGCCCCTTACGAGAAACCCGCAGGCAGGATCCGAGCGCCAGAATCCGCAAAACCAAGGCCAAGGGGTGCATTCTTCCTAAACCGCTTTGCATTAGGTCATTTCCACATCCCGGTTTCCCAAGAAAGCTTCGGGGCCAGATGTTTCGAAAGCAGCCAAGCCTTTTGGAGACGGAGGGAGGGGATTTGCAGATGCAATAAAAGATAGCTTGCCTTTGCCGCGCGAGTGTGTGTCTCATCAAATCCTCGAGTTCAGACCAAACTCTGGGAGGGCGGTTTTGTTATGTCTGCCTCCAGGCGGGAGTTTCCAGTGAAATGCAAAATTCCATACCCTACCAAACACACAACAGCAGCAGCAGCAGAGAGAGAAACCGCAGCCGATTAAATTTCTGCTATGGCTAAGTTGGACCGAAATCCCTCCTGACCCAGTTTCCCTCCCCTTTGAAAACAAGGCCCTTTCCCTCCCGATTTGGACGAATCTTTCAAGGGAGCGGACTGGGTGCTGACTCTGCGGGAAGAGTAAGAGTCCCTTAGCATATGGTGTTTTGTTTTTTTGAAGCTGAGTAGCTGAGGCTCCAATACATCACCTTGCCGACAAAGGTCCGTATAGTTAAAGCCATGGTTTTCCCAGTAGTGATGTATGGAAGTGAGAGCTGGACCATAAAGAAGGCTGATGGCCGAATAATGGATGCTTTTGAATTCTGGTGCTGGAGGAGACTCTGGAGAGACCCATGGACTGCAAGAAGATCAGACCTCTCCATTCTGAAGGAAATCAGCCCTGAGTGCTCACTGGAAGGACAGATCCTGAAGCTGAGGCTCCAATACTTTGGCCACCTCAGGAGAAGAGAAGACTCCCTGGAAAAGACCCTGGTGTTGGGAAAGACGGAGGGTGCAAGGAGAAGGGGACGACAGAGGACGAGATGGTGGGACAGTGTTCTCGAAGCTACCAGCATTGAGTTTGACCAAACTGCGGGAGGCAGTGGAAGACAGGAGGGCCTGGCATGCTCTGGTCCAGGGGGTCATGAAGAGGCGGACACGACGAAACGACTAAACAACAACAGCAGCAGCAACAACAACAGGGAGTCAGTAGTGGGGATTGCAAGGCAAAAGACCCTGGGCCCAAGCACACATGCATACTGTATGCGCAAAGCCCTTCTTTTGCACCCTGTGAAACATAAATGTCTTTTAAAAACTGGGCAACGGCGCGCCGTCTGCCCCTGACTCCTGAGCCTCCCCCCATCTCCTTCCCCCTTTGTTTTGACTGATCAGGGGACACATGGGAGTCGCAGGGTTTCCCAGTTTTTAAAAAACTCTGCGCATTTATGTTTCACAGGGTGCGGAAGACGGGCTTTGCACCTTGCCTGGCAGAGAAACCGCGTGCCTTGCGCCCTTCCTGGGCAACGGCTGCCTGCCCGCGACTCCTGAGCCTCCCTGATCAGTCAAAACAAAGGGGGCAGGAGATCTGTACCGCTGGACGTCCCCGGTTCCCCCGTGGCGGCGGCAGCGGCGAGCATCTCCTGAAGCCAGCCAGAGCCAACGGCGCTACCAGGCTGACTGAGGCTGCCACGGCCATGTTTCCCGGGGACAGATTTGCAAATCCGGGGACTGTCCCCGGAAACTGGGGACGTCTGGTAACCCTACCTTAGCGGATCAGTTTGTGCAGGTACACAAAGAAACGTGCTGCAGAATTTGAGACAGGATCCGGTAATGGAGGGAGGAACTGGAGAACTCCCTCCCACAGGACAGGAGACAGAGGGATAATAATAATAATAATAATAATAATAATAATAATAATAATAATAATAATAATAATAATAATAATATAATTTATTATTTATACCCTGCCCATCTGGCTGGGCTTCCCCAGCCACTCTGGGCGGCTTCCAAAAAAATATTAAAATACTGTAATACATTAAACATTAAAAGCTTCCCTGAACAGGGCTGCCTTCAGATGTCTTCTAAAAGTCTGGTAGTTCTTGTTCTCTTTGACATCTGGTGGGAGGGCGTTCCACAGGGAGGGCGCCACCACCGAGAAGGCCCTCTGCCTGGTTCCCTGTAACTTAGCTTCTCGCAGTGAGGGAACCGCCAGAAGGTCCTTGGCGCCGGACCTCAGTGTCTGGGCAGAACGATGGAGGTGGAGACGCTCCTTTAGATATACTGGACCGAGGCCGTTTAGGATGCCTGCCAATTTGGTTGGCCTGCTGCCAACACCTTCAGGGCTCTTGTCGATGACCTAGATCTCCTGATAGCTCTCAAAGCCCTTTGTCTTTCCAGGCATACTGGAAGCCAAGCGGTAAATCTGCGCCAAATGGTGCCTCCAGGCCTCAGGGGCAGTCTACCTTGAAAACGCAGGAAGGTACACTGAGGGGCAGCAGAAGGGAGCGGGTCGTTTCAACAGCTTCCCACGAGGCCATCTGGCAGAGAGGCCAGCCAGCCGGACTAGACTTTTGTGATCCAGGCAGGCTTTCTGTTCATCCTTAGGAGATTTGACGTCCCTTAAAATCCCCTAAAGTCCTAGCATCAAGAGATTGAAAACCCAGACCGAGAGAGAGAGAGAGGAACAAACAGGCAGAATTTCGCAGGCTATAAAAGGAGAAAAGCAGAGCGTCTCATTCCAAGAGGGTTTGCGTAGGTTTTTCCTTTTCCAAAAAAATGACGCAGTTTCGCCGTCGCCGGGCGCGTCGAGTGGCGGCTTTCTCTCGGCTCGGGGATAAACAAAGACGCTCAAGGCGGTACATTGGATTAAGTCTGGGACTCCCAAGCGATGGATCTGTAAATTTATTTTCCCCCTCTCCGTTTCTAATTCCCCCCCTCTGCTCTCCCCTTTCCCCCATCAGTAATAATAATAATAATAATAATAATGATAATAATAATATATTATTTATTCCCCAGCCACTCTGGGAGGCTTCCAACAGATTAAAATACAATAATTAATCAAATATTAAAAACTTCCCTAAACAGGGCTGCCTTAAGAGGTCTTCTAAAAGTCAGGTAGTTGTTTATTTCCTTGACATCTGAAGGGAGGGTGCCACCACCGAGAAGGCCCTCTGCCTGGTTCCCTGTAACCTCACTTCTCGCAGGGAGGGAACCACCAGAAGGCCCTCGGAGCTGGACCATCAGTTGGTGATTTGGGGAAGGGGGGACGTCCACACAGAAATTTGTACCCATTTCCACTTGTGATTCCGCCCAACATTTCCCCTCCAAGGTTATTCGCGCTAGCAGGAGAGTTTGTGCGAATGTTTTCCTTCAAAACGACCTTCCCGGAATGAATTTCGACAGGGGCAAATGCCAGGAAGGCAGGAAGAGCCAGATGCACAAATATAAGATGGGTCGAGACACCTGGCTTACTAAGCAGGACATGGGGAAAGGATCTAGGGGTCTTGGTGGACCACAAACTTGACGTGAGCAGCAAAAAAGGCTAATGCTATTCTAGCCTGCATCCACAGAAGTCTAGTGTCCAGATCAAGGGAAGTCATAGTCCCAATTTATTCTGCCTGTGTCAGACCACACTTGGAATTGTTGTTGTTGTTGTTTAGTGGTGTCCGCCTCTTCGTGACCCCCTGGACCAGAGCACGCCAGGCCCTCCTGTCTTCCACTGCCTCCCGCAGTTGGGTCAAACTCATGCTGGTAGCTTCGAGAACACTGTCCCACCATCTTATCCTCTGTTGTCCCCTTCTCCTTGTGCCCTCCGTCTTTCCCAACATCAGGGTCTTTTCCAGGGAGTCTTCTCTTTTCCTGAGGTGGCCAAAGTCTTGGAGCCTCAGCTTCAGGATCTGTCCTTCCAGTGAGCACTCAGGGCTGATTTCCTTCCGAATGGAGAGGTTGGATCTTCTTGCAGTCCATGGGACTCTCAAGACTCTCCTCCAGCACCAGAATTCAAAAGCATCCGTTCTTCGGTGATCAGCCTTCTTTATGGTCCAGCTCTCACTTCCATACATCACTACTGGGAAAACCATAGCTTGAACTATACGGACCTTTGTCGGCAAGGAGATGTCTCTGCTTTTTAAGATGCTGTCATTGCTTTTCTCCCAAGGAGCAGGCGTCTTTTAATTTCATAACTGCTGTCACCATGTGGTGTGGTGACAGCAGCCACACTTGGAATAATGTGTCCAGTTCTGGGCACCACAATTTAAGAAGGATATTGACAAGCTGGAAGGAGGACCATGATGATCAAGGGTCTGGAAACCAAGCCTGATGAGGAACGCTTGAAGGAGCTGGGTACGTTTAGCCTGGAAAAGAGGAGACTGTGAGGAGATACAACAGCCATCTTCAAATATCTCAAGGGCTGTCACATGGAAGACGGAGCAAGCTTGTTTTCTCTTGCTCTGGAGGGCAGGACTCGAACCCGTGGCTTAAAGTTCTGAGAAAGGAGATTCCGACTCAAAACATCAGGAAGGACTTTCTGGTGGCATTCGGCAGCGGAACGGACTTGAGGCAGTTTGCAGCTACAATTTTATTTCCTTTCCTTTGCGCCCCCCCCCCCCCCCCCGTTGAAGGTGTTGGACACGATTCCTTCCCTCGTACATTTTCCCTTTACGACAACCCTGCGAGGTTGGCTCAAGGTGAGCAATGTCGATGTTTAGGTGATACCTAGTATGTGTCCGGGACACGGGTGGGGCTGTGGGTTAAACCACGGAGCCTAGGGCTTGGTGATCAGAAGGTCGGCGGTTCAAATCCCCGCAATGACGGGGTGAGCTCCCGTTGCTTGGTCCCTGCTCCTGCCAACCTAGCAGTTCGAAAGCACATCAAAGTGCAAGTAGATAAATAGGTACCTCTCCGGCGGGAAGGTAAACGGCATTTCTGTGCGCTGCTCTGGTTCGCCAGAAGCGGCTTAGTCCTGCTGGCCACATGACCCGGAAGCTGTACGCCGGCTCCCTCGGCCAATAAGGCGAGGTGAGCGCTGCAACCCCAGAGTTGGTCACAACTGGACCTAATGGTCAGGGGTTACCTTTTAATACATGTGCAGGAGATCAGACATGGGGACAGCTTTTCCTCGGGGCAAGGGGTTGTTCCTCCAACCCCAAACAATCCTTCAACTCCTTGGGGGAGACCATGACATGCCTGGGAGGTCGCCCCAGCCCTCCTGGCCTCGTCCCTAACCACTGATCCTCCCTGTCCCCTTTCCAGACGCCTCAGAAAGGGGCGAGGGAGGCTGGCCCATCAGGACACAATTAGGAGACGTGTTGCTTTTGGTGCCCTGTCGACTCGTCTCGCTCGCCCTCGCCCGACTCTTTGCTCTCGTTCCCAGTTGTCCTTGGCTGGGCTGGAAAACGAAGCCACAAAGTCAAAACAGATGGGAGATGCTTTCGGCCGATGGGAGGAAAGCGTTTTCCACCAGAGCCGCCATCTAGGGGGGACGGGCAGGGCCGGATTTAGGTTTGACGAGGCCCTCAGCTCCTGAAGGTAATGGGGCCCTTCATACGTCCAGCTGTCCTTTGTCAACAACAAATTGTCACTGTTTCTTTGTGTTGAATATATGCTATATGGCGATTTATGGACCCAATAGGTATCTCAAGCCATTTGCATATGTTGACCTGCAACCAGTCCATGCAGAATGTAGGCACCCTATATATAGAAAGGAGCAAACCAGGGATATTTTAGGGAGCAGGTGAGCCCATTACTTACATCCTAGGAGCCTACACAACACAAAACACTGTTGCTGGATGCAGATCTTATTATATTTGGTTTTTATCTTAGATTTTGGAAATGTGCATCCAGTTTTTTTTCCCTTTAAATTTTTTTGGGGCCCCCAAGAGAGCGGGGCCCTAATCTATAGCTTGTTTAAAGGTAAAGGGACGCCTGACCATTAGGTCCAGTCGTGACCGACTGTCCTTCCAGTGAGCACTCAGGGCTGATTTCCTTCAGAATGGAGAGGTTCGCTTTTCCTTAGGACACCCCTATTTCCATCGGAGAAATGTTGGAGGGGATGGAGTTATCTGACTCCCCAGCCGTCTGAAGGCAATCCAGTATAGGAAAAGGTGGTTTTTTTAAATGTTTAATTTTTTACTATTTTTTTTATATGTTGGAAGCCGCCCAGAGTGGCTGGGGCAACCCAGTAAGATGTGTGGGGTATAAACAGTAAAATTATCATTATGGAACGGGACGTCCCTATTTTCATCGGGGAAATGTTGGAGGGTATGAAAGATCAAACCTCTCCATTCTGAAGGAAATCAGCCCTGAGTGCTCACGGGAAGGACAGATCCTGAAGCTGAGGCTCCAAGACTTTGGCCACCTCATGAGAAGAGAAGACTCCCTGGACAAGACCCTGATGTTGGGAAAGATGGAGGGCACAAGGAGAAGGGGACGACGGAGGACAAGATGGTGGGACAGTGTTCTTGAAGCAACCAGCATGAGTCTGACCAAACTGCGGGAGGCAGTGGAAGACAGGAGGGCCTGGCGTGCTCTGGTCCAGGGGGTCACAAAAAGTCGGACACGACTAAATGATTCAACAACAACATGAAATATCTCCAAGGAAGGAGAGCACACCGACTCGTGAGGGTGTCAAAAAGGCTCTGTTCAGCAGAAAATTATTCCACAAAACCACACACAGATAACCTCTATCTCTCTCTCTGAGAGATACACTCACTCACTCACTCACTCACTCACTCACTGTAGAGTCTAATGGGGACGACAGTTCCTGCTTTTATAAAATGGAGAGTTTATTTTTAATTTTTTAAAAAGCTATTGTTATTCCAACTCCATCGCTTCCTTCCTGAGGGGAGGACAGAAAATTCTCCCCAACACGGCCTTTGCCAAAGACACACACACATACACAACCTGCTCCAATTCAAAACGTCTGTAGTACGTAACGGATCCAGGCGATGTATTTCGAGATGCGAGTGTAGACGTCCGGGAACCGGCGGTCTCCGCAACGGCGTCCGTTGAAAGAGACGATCCCGTGGACTCTGGAGCCGCAAAGCAGGGGTCCACCTGAGTCGCCCTGGCATGCGAAGGAGGCAAAGGTCAGTGCCACTGGTACCCACTCTGAAGGTAAAGGACCCCTGGACGGTTAAGTCCAGTCAAAGGCGACTCTGGGGTTGCGGCGCTCATCTCGCTTTCAGGCCGAGGGAGCCGGCGTTTGTCCGCAGACAGCTTTCCGGGTCGTGTGGCTAGCAGGACTAAACCGCTTCTGGCGCATGGCGGAAATCAGAGCGCACGGAAACGCTGTCTACCTTCCTGCTGCAGTGGTACCTATTGATCTACTTGCACTGGCGTGCTTTTGAATTGCTAGGTTGGCAGGAGCAGGGACCGAGCAACGGGAGCTCACCCCGTCGTCGCGGGGATTCGAACCGCTGACCTTCCGATCAGCAAGCCCTAGGCTCTGTGGTTTAGACCACAGCGCCACCCACTCCCCTACGGAAAAGGTAAAGGACCCCTGGACGGTTAAGTCCAAACGAAGACAACTATGGGGTTGTGGCGCTTTCTGGGTCATGTGGCCAGCAGGACTAAACCGCTTCTGGTGCAACGGGACACCAGAGTACACAGAAACGCCGTTTACCAAGCTGCGCCTTGGTTTTTGAACATTTCAGAAGTCAAAGGGACTTTCGGAACAGATTAAGTTTGGCATTGTTTATTTTGCGTTTTTGTTTCTGAGGCTTTTTCGGTTAATTTGCTTTTGTGACTGTTTTTTGGAACCCAGTTCAACTACTGATTGATTGTTTGTGTGACTGCAGAAATGGATAAAAGCCCCCCCCCTCCAAACAGTGACCATCATCAGTGCAGGTAAGAAAAAAATAATAATTTGAATTTTTGTCACCATTGATTATTGCTTTCATTTCATGGATCAATGGTCTCATTAGAGCGTAAAATCCACGTTAAATTGCTGTTTTAGGGGTTGTTTTTAAAAGTCCGGAACGGATTAATCGGTTTTGCATTCCTTTCTATGGGAAAGCGTGTCTTGGTTTTGGAACGCTTTGGTTTTGGAACGGATTAAGTTTGAGAACCAAGGTACCACTGTATATGGTTTCGCTTTTCATATTTTTATTTTGAGCCGTCGTTAGCAGATGGGCTCTCTCTCTCTGTTTTATATATAGATTATAAAAAGAAATCTTTTGCAGAAACGAAATAAATAAAAACCTGGCATTCGGAAGGCGCCGGGTTTTCCGGTTCAGAAAATTCTGATTTGGGCAACCCCCCCCCCCAAAAAAATAGCACTCACCGAGCAGAAACCCCGGAGACTGGGATCAGTGTTGGCGGCGCAGATCATGCAGCGGCGGATTTGGCCAGCCCACGATACGTTGCATGCTTTCCGGTCGACAATGGTTGTGTTGGCCTCCATCAGTATGGTGGGGATCGTCCCATAATTGGAGGTGTCTCCCCAGCCCGTCACATGACACATGACTCCCGGGCGGGGGTCAGTGTTGGCTCGCGGGATCCTGACACGTTGAACGGCGTGATTGAAGACGGCCGAGCCGTTCAGCTGCAAGGTGAATCGGGGGATATGTTTAGTGCTGGCGTTAAGCTTTGTCTCCCTCTAGCGGCAGAACGGGGTATTTAAGCAAGGACAACCGTGACTCAAAATCGGTTTGAGGTCTTCTATTCGTGGGTGGCGTTGTGGTCTAAACCACAGAGCCTTGGGCTTGCCGATCAGAAGGTCGGCGGTTCGAATCCCTGAGACAGAGTGAGCTCCCGTTGCTCCGTCCCTGCTCCTGCCAACCTAGCAGTTCGAAAGCACACCAGCGCAAGTAGATAAATAGGTACCACTCTGGCGGGAAGGTAAACGGCATTTCCATGCACTGCTCTGGTTCGCCAGAAGCGGCTTAGTCATGCTAGCCACATGACCCAGAAGCTGTACGCCAGCTCCCTTGGCCAGTAAAGCGAGATGAGCGCCGCAACCCCAGAGTTGGCCACAACTGGACCTAGTGGTCAGGGGTCCCTTTACCTTACAACAATAAATTTAGAAACAATGTACAACAAGAAACTATCCCAGGGAGTTGACTCAGAGTCCCCCATGGAACCGAGTTTGGGGATTTTCATGCCGGACTATTTTGAGTTGGGTGAACCCCCAGTACGGTACTTTATAGAGCAGAATTTATTTAGCCAGAACTTCCCTCGCCCCACTCACTTTGAGCAAGCGAATGTCGTTCGTCACGGTCCCAGAGTTGTAAAGCGGGTGAGCGATGGATTCCTGAACCCCGAAAATCTGCTGCGAGGCCTCGGGGGCCACGAGGGAGTGGGCGCCGAGCACGATGCGGACGGATGGCGATCGCCTGGAGTTTCAGTTTGGAAAGTGCGGTTACAAAGCAGAAGATACGGACTGATTTGATCAGACCAAAACCAAAAAATATAACCCAGAAACAATGGAAATGTGTAAATGATTATTCATGTAGACAAAGATTCAGTGTAAGGTATTGCTTGTGTTTAGAATAGATTTAGGAAACTTATTGATTAGAATATTTGGATGAGATTGTATGGGGAAAATAGGGAATAACGGATACAATTTTGCTTAAAATGTATATAGGAAGTGCAGTGTCAGCGATGGAAGTCAATCAATGGAATTTTATTATTGAAATATTTGTAGAATAAATTTGAAAGAAGTTCTTCCAACTTTTCTTCTTCTTCCAACTTTTCTTCTTATTTTTTTTCTTCCTTTTTTATATATGTGTGCTTATTTGAAATACCGTATTTTTCGCTCTATAAGACTCACCTTTTCCATAATAATAATAATAATAATAATAATAAATTTTATTTATATCCCGCCCTCCCCAGCCGAAGCCGGGCTCAGGGCGGCTAACAACAATAAAACAGTACAAAAGTACAGCACAAACGACACTCTAAAATCATTCATTATAAAATTAATTCAAAAGCAAGGGGAAATGTGTGTGCGTCTTATGGAGTGAATGCAGGCTGCGCAGCTATCCCAGAAGCCAGAACAGAAAGAGGGATCGCTGCTTTCGCTGCGCAGCGATCCCTCTTGCTGTTCTGGCTTCTGAGATTCAGAATATATATTTTTTCTTGTTTTCCTGCTCCAAAAACTAGGTGCGTCTTGTGGTCTGGTGCGTCTTACAGAGTGAAAAATACGGTATATATGTATGTATGTATTTGAAGTATTTTGCTTGTATTTTGTAATAATTATTTTAAATAAAATTTAATTAAAAAACAAACAAACCAGCAGATACAGGAGGGGCCCTGGGAAGCCAACCCCTCTCCCCAAGGCAAGAAAATCCAGACAGCTGAAACAGCCCAAACAGGCAGCTGTCTGTCTTACTGGCCCAGGTACTGCAGAATACCCATTGCACATTGGTAAGAAATTGATTTTTTAATCTGGCAGCACCTAAACTCTGGAACTCCCTGCCACTTGAACTTGACACAGGCAGGTGCCTCCGCTGTCGTTCTTTCAGTCCCTGCGAAAAACGTTCCTGTTTAGATGAGTCTAACCAGACATGTAGGATGTGGACATACGCTTAAATCTGTCCTTGGTTTATTGCTGATTTTTTAATCTTTGAAAAGCAGCGAATGGCCCCCTCAATGTCTCCCAGTGAGGATGGTGGCCGAGTGGTGGATCTGAACCACACATGAAAAACTTAAAACAAATCCTTATTTCCTGATGAATAGCCTTTGGACTGGGAACGGACGTGGGTGGCGCTGTGGGTTAAACCACAGAGCCTAGGACTTGCCGATCAGAAGGTTGGCGGTTCGAATCCCTGCGACGGGTTGAGCTCCCGTTGCTCGGTCCCTGCTCCTGCCAACCTAGCAGTTCAGAAGCACGTCAAAGTGCAAGTAGATAAATAGGTACCGCTCCGGCGGGAAGGTAAACGGCGTTTCCGTGCGCTGCTCTGGTTCGCCAGAAGCGGCTTAGTCCTGCTGGCCACATGACCCGGAAGCTGTACGCCGGCTCCCTCGGCCAGTAAAGCGAGATGAGCGCCAAAACCCCAGAGTCGGCCACAACTGGACCTAATTGTCAGGGGTCCCCTTTAGCCTATGGACTATAATGTAACTTAAATAGAAAACTATCTTTAGAAAGATCCCCCCCTGGCATTTTATTTTAAAAATCTGATTTAAATCCAGAATATCTGATTTAAATAAAAAAACCTGATATATATATATACCGGTATATATATGTATATATGTATATGTGTGTGTGTGTGTATAATCTGATTTGTTTCAATTTTTAAAAAACAGGAGCATTGATTTTTTTTAATCCACCCTGGTTCCAACCTACCTGGGCATCAGGCAGTGAGCCGCCGTCATGACCCACTTTCGGCGCACCAAGAACCCACCGCAGACGTGTGCCCCGTTCACCTGGATGGAGGCCATGAAGGGCTGGGAATGGGGCACAACTTCCTTGCCCCCGATAACCCAGCCCCCCGAAGCGCTTGGGGCGAAGAACCAGAGACCTGTGCGAGAAAAGGCCGTCGGATGAATTGGGTCCGGACGGCAGAAGGTTGCGGCAGAACTACTTAAAAGCAATTGTTCTCCAAAGCTGCGTCAGGAGACAATAGAAGGAACATTTACAGTCGGAGCTTGGAAGTCAAACGGAATCCGTTCCGTTCGACTTCCGAAACGTTCGGAAACCAAAGCGCGGCTTCTGATTGGCTGCAGGAAGATCTCGCAGCCAATCGGAAGCCGCGGAACCGGAGGTTCGGGTTCCAAAGAACGTTCGCAAACCGGAACACTCATTTCTGGGTTTGTGGCGTCCAGGAGCCGAAACGTCTGAGTCCCAAGGCATTTGGGATCAAAGGTACAATTGTATGTAGTTTCAGCGGAGTACGGAATAGTTTAGGCCCCAAAGGATATAATTTTATTTGCAGAGTAATGGATAGGTATCTTTTCAAAATGACAGCAAGGCTGTTCTTCGATGGTTCTCCACGGCGTGTCGTTGTGAGCAGGAGTTTTCAACTCCGACAGATATGAAAAGAGACTTCCTTGTGTTGGAGGATGGATAGCGGCTAAATGGATTGAGGTCGAATCCCGACAAGACAGAAGTGGTGTTTCTGGGGGACAGGGGGCGGGAAGATGTGGAGGACTCCCTGGTCTTGAATGGGGGTCACTGTGCCCCCGAAAGACCAGGTGCGCAGCCTGGGAGTCATTTTGGACCCACAGCTGTCCATGGAGGTGCAGGTCAATTATGTGTCCAGGGCAGCTCCATCTGGTACACAGGATGAGACCCTCCCTCCCCGCAGACTGTCTGGCCAGAGTGGTGCATGCTCTGGTTATCTCCCGCTTGGACTACTGCCATGCGCTCTACGTGGGGCTACCTTTGAAGGTGACCCGGAAACTACAACTAATCCAGAATGCGGCAGCCAGACGGGGGACTGGGAGCGGCCGCTGAGACCACATAACACTGGTTCTGAAAGACCTCCATTGGCTCCCAGGACGTTTCTGAGCACAATTCAAAGTATTGGGGCTGACCTTGAAAGCCCTAAATGGCCCAGTATCCCGGAAGGAGCGTCTCCACCCCCATTGTCCAGCCCAGACACTGAGATCCAGCGCCGAGGACCTTCTGGCAGTTCCCTCATTGTGAGAAGCAAAGCTACAGGGAACCAACAGGATATTATTGCTTTATTGTGTTTTTAATATCCTGTTGGGAGCCGCCCAGAGTGGCTGGGGAGGCCCAGCCAGATGGGCAGGGTGTAAGTAATAGATGATGATGACTGCATTGCTGGGGGTTGGACTAGATGGCTTTCGTGGTCCCTTCGAATTCTTACGTAGATTCTATGAAGGCTCCCTATCAATGTTTAGACATCAATACAGAGCCAGAGTTATCTCCGTGAATTTGTAGGGTCTCCTTCCCCTCTCACACGCAGCAAAGGAAAAACCAAAGTGTTGCTTCAGATTAAACTGAAACAGCCGTATAACGGGCAGATATATGCGAACTGATGTGGTTTTACAGGAGGAAGGAAGGTGGGAGATGAGAGACAGAGCAGCCTCAGGGGAAATAAACTGTGTGATATCTAGAACTGTAGAGTTGGAAGAGACCACTGGGACCACCTAAAACTTTATCTACCGATAAAACATTCATGTCCCTGGCCTATTACAGTGTCTCCCAAATTTTTTACACATCGCTTCGGAAGACAGGCGAACGAACGCCAGTGTATTGGAAGAAGCAAAGATCACCCGTATGAAAGCGATGATTCTTCGACATCAACTTCGTTGGACTGGTCATGTTGTGCGGATGCCTGATGATCGTCTTCCAAAGCAACTGCTCTATTCCGAACTTAAAAATGGAAAGCGTAATGCTGGTGGTCAACAAGAGAGGTTCAAAGACTCTCACAAGGGAAATCTTTAAAAATGTAGTATAAACACCGACAACTGGGAAACACTGGCCTGCGAGCGCTCCAGTTGGAGAACAGCCTTTGCCAAAGGGGTCATGGGCTTTGAAGACACTCGAACTCAGGACGAAAGGGAGAAACGTGCTAAGAGGAAGGCACGCTTGGCAAACCCTCACCGGGATCAACTCCTGCCCGGAAACCAATGTCCCCACTGTGGAAGGACGTGGGGATCCAGAATTGGCCTCCACAGTCACTTACGGACTCGCTGTTAAAACCGTTTTCATGGAAGACAATCTTACTCGGCTACAAGGGATCGCCAAAGAAGACTGTGACAGTGACAGTGTCCTCAGGGTGGCAGAGAAACTGTAACCCGAAAGCACCCAAAACTTCCCATCTTACCTGCTTGGAGAAGGATGAGGAAGAACCTTGGCGTTCTCGCGAGAAGGAACGCCCGAAAAGCTTTTGCCATCTTCAAGGAACAGGATCTGTATTCAAGGGATCTCTGGGTTCGACCGGGAGAATAGATCTTTGGAGGGGGGGAAAGGAACCTTGTGCAGCCTTCCTTTAGGGAAGCAGCTTGGAGCTTAAACCCGTGCCTAACCCAACAGTGGAGGTTGTGGTTCGCTTTCGTCCTCGTCAGCGCAAGGGAAGGATCCGGGAAGGCGTTGCTCAAGCCAGCGTGGTTTCCTCATCCTGGGGGGATGAGGAAACATTTTCCACCGGGCCCCCTGAAGAGGAAGAGCGAGTCCAGGCTCAGAAGTGGGGGACGAAAAAGGATGGGAGCCATTACTCTGGGATATCTAAATAAAAAAATTCCTTCCAGTAGCACCTTACCTATAACAAACTTCGTTGGTCTCTAAGGTGCTACTAAAAGGGACGCGGGTGGCGCTGTGGGTTAAACGACAGAGCCTAGGGCTTGCCAATCAGGAGGTAGGCGGTTCGAATCCCCGCAATGTCGCGGTGAGCTCCCATTGCTCTGTCCCTGCTCCTGCCCACCTAGCAGTTCGAAAGCACGTCAAAAGTTCAAGTAGATAAATAGGTATCGCTCCGGTGGGAAGGTAAATGGTGTTTCCGTGCGCTGCTCTGGTTCACCAGAAGCGGCTTAGTCCTGCTGGCCACATGACCCGGAAGCTGTACGCCAGCTCCCTCGGCCAATAAAGCGAGATGAGCACCGCAACCCCAGAGTCGGCCATGACTGGACCTAATTGTCAGGGGTCCCTTTACTTGGCTGCTGCTTCTGTATCACATCCCACGACGACGGTATCCTGGCGCTTCCCTGCTAGGTGGTACGGGCGAGCTGTCCCATCAGAGCCACAACATAGCAAAAGTAGGTAAAGGTAAAGGGACCCCTGACCATTAGGTCCAGTCGCGGACAACTCTGGGGTTGCGGCGCTCATCTCGCTTTATTGGCCGAGGGAGCCGGCGTACAGCTTCCGGGTCATGTGGCCAGCATGACTAAGCCGCTTCTGGCGAACCAGAGCAGTGCACGGAAACGCCGTTTACCTTCCCGCCAGAGCGGGACCTATTTATCTACTTGCACTTTGACGTGCTTTCGAACTGCTAGGTTGACAGGAGCAGGGACCGAGCAACGGGAGCTCACCCCGTCGTTGCGGGGATTCGAACCGCCGACCTTCTGATCGGCAAGTCCTAGGCTCTGTGGTTTAGACCACAGCGCCACCCGCCTCCCAATAATAATAATACCTTTATTGTCATTGTACAACCTGTGTACAATGAAATTAAACGAGCCTCCCCCCCCAAACACTCAATCTCTTATCGAACAACACACCACCTTGCAAGTCAATTTCGCTATGTTAATATTTTCTATTATTTATATGCTGCCCAAAGCCGTCTCTTCCATGCATTTGCCCAACCCCCTTTTGGAAACCATCCAAGCTGGCCTTCCCTGGCTACTGTGGCAGAGAGTTCCACAGTTTAATGCCGTGCTCCGCGAACGACTCCATAAGCTCCCCGGCTGGCTTTGCTATGGCTCTGTACTGCTTTATTTACACACGAGATCATTTCAACGCATGGCGCTGCTTAATCTTTTAATTATCTCTCAAGTTTCCTTTTTTGGGGGGTGGGGGGTGGGGAGTGTGGAAAGCTCCAGGGAAGCAATTTATAAACAAAAGAAGCGGTTATATAAGAACGCTCAGCTCGATTGCAGCCAAAAGGAGGAAAGAAAGAAAAGTGAGAAGGCAAAAAGCACACATAACCCAACAAAGGAGTGCTTTTATCATTCTATTTTATTAGATATTTCCAAAAATAAAGGAGGGGAGGGGGAATGGAATGTCAGAAGGCGGCGACGGACGACATTGCATACAAGAATTTCACCTTGTCTCCGTACGGTTCTGCGCCGGGATACAGAAATCTGGTTTGTCGTCGCCTCTTTTGAAAAGAACGGAGGGCAGGGAGGAGGAAGAAGAAGGAAGCACAATGGGATTGTCCACTTACTATAGATCAGGAAAGAGAACTTTTTCTTTTTTTAAAAAAAGAAACCCAAAAAAACGAAAACACCGAAATTCTCCTTAAATAAAGCGTTTTAATAATAAATTACAACAGTTAAAAACGAACGGGGCGGAGGGGCCCCACACCGGACGGGAGCTGAAATAATAATA
Organism: Podarcis siculus; assembly: GCA_034642415.1. Taxonomy (NCBI): domain Eukaryota; kingdom Metazoa; phylum Chordata; class Lepidosauria; order Squamata; family Lacertidae; genus Podarcis; species Podarcis siculus. Next base: position 2,199,315 of record JAXCMG010000040.1, read on the forward strand.
ATAAAAATAATAATAAAATATGCTTCGATCCCCCAAGCCTTTGGGCTGAACGGGAAAAGAGGTACGTCCCTAAAGGGATTGATGGGCACGGCCGGGTCGCCAGAGACCCTCCCAGCCCTTAAACACACCAAGGAAGAGGTGGGGAGATATGGGGAGGTGGGATAAATGCCCCCACCCCAAGGAAATAACCTGATGTAACAGTGGGAAAGGCTCTGCTGTTTTGTAGGACGAGGTTGCATTCCTCCCCTTTTTAAAAAAGCAACAGGATTTTGCTTCCCGCCCCCCAATATAAGAAGCTTTGGATCTTCCACATGGGAGCTGAGCTCTGTGTCTATAGAAAGGACGGAGGATGAAATCATCACACACTTCAAAAAAAAACCCAACCCCACAACTTATTTACAAAGGGCGGAGGGGTAGGAGATAAATCTTTCTTTAAAAATCAAGAGAGGGAGGAATTATTTCTGTCGGGATGCATTGGTAGATATACGCATATATATATATATATACCGAGAGAGAAAGGAAACCGCCTCTGGTTTTACAGCAAAACTACAATGGTTCATCGTCAACACAGCGATTTACACTTCTGGGAGGGGGCGGGCGGGGAGAAATCCCAAACAGAAGAGGTGATATGTGACCATCAACATAGAGCAAGCCCTGCAGGATTTCTGCCCCCCCCCCTCCCCAAAACCCTGCGCGCCCCCTTCTGTACAAAGCCCGTCAAAACGGGGGTGAGCTCTCAAGTTCTGAAAACACGTCGCAAACGAAATAAAACCGGGAGAGATATAAATATATATATATATATATTTATAATGTACATACAGACACGCACACCCCACGGGTCTAATGTAGACTTCTAAGAAAAGAGGTCGGATGTCGCTCCCTGCTGGCCTGTCTTTCCTGCTGAAATGGGGAGATGGGTGGGAATGAGGAGCTCCCCGCTCTGACAGGGTGGGCTCAGCTGTTTTGGGTGCTGGGTGGGAAATTTAAAAGGGGGGTGGCAAACACAGCGCAAGCAGTGTCGAGAAATGGCAGCCGGGACAGGCTTGGCCAACTGGGTGCCCCCAGGCAGCTAGGACGGCAGCTCCTATCGCCCGCGACGATAGCTTCCATGGAGAGGTCTTTGAGGGCGGATTGTCAAGATGGAGGGAAGGGGGAGCCGGAAGGGCGGGCGAAGGAATCGAGTCCGCTCACCAGGAGTAATGCCCAAGGTTCACAGAGCTTTGCAACTGGTGCCCCAAATATGTTCCTTTCGTTGAATTGCAAAGCCCAACGACTCTAGAAGGTGCTGGCAGGTTTCTTTAACAAGGAGAGAGGGAGAGATCTCTCCCCTTAAGTTAAAGAAAGGATCCCTCTGAATCTGGGTCGCTCGTGGAGGCAGATGGCTAGGACGCCCAGGAATGGCAAGGAGAGCCTCTCTGTGTTTCAAAGGCAGATTTAGGGCTCTGCCGCGAGGAGAGGCACGGCCGGGCTTTCTCTTGAAGGCTGTGCTGAGAAATAAAAGACCTTTCGCTTCTCAAGGGCTATTTAAGGAAACCGCTTCCCCAAAAGGACATTTGTCTGTGCAAACAAAACAGACGGCGAGCGAGCGAATGCATGAAATGTCTCGCTTTCGCCATCTTTTCAGGGACGTGCGTGGGGCAGCCTTCGAGAAACCTCCAAGAAGCTTTGAACTCCCGCCAGCTGGCTGGCCGGGGGGCTGATGGCAGCCGCAGCCCAAAATGTCAGGAGGGCTGGATTCCGGCACGCGACAGGCCTCCTCTTGAAGAAACCGCGATTCGCGCTGCCCGGGTCTCGCTTTCGAAGAGCAGCGTACGAGACTCTCAAACCGGTTCCGTCCCAAAGACCAGGTGGGCGGAAATGGTTAGGAAGGGGAATTTTTCAAGAGAAAAAAGGCTGCTTCGCTTGCAAAGCCTCGCCAGACAGCTCTTCCCTCTGCCTGTTGCGTCCTGTGGTGATAACCAACTCCGGTTAACACTCGGAGGCGCGGAAAAGCCTTCTCCTGCGGACTGCAAGGTCCTCCAAAGTCGATGCGATGTGGAGCCGTGCAACAATGCCACCCAAAGCTTCGGTGGAAGCGAGCTACAGAAACAAGGGACTTCCGCACTTCTTTCAGGAACGCAGATCAACATGGCAAGAGGAAGGGATAGGGCCGTCTCTCAACCTCTCCGCCAGACACGACGCTGTCTCGCCAAGATCTCTGGGCAGATGCTCAGCAGAAGCCTTCGCTTAAAAGACTCGTGCGCTGAAGAGCCCCTGCGGATTTGGAGGGAGAAGGCCCGGCCCCAAACTGACACACAAGCACATTCACAAAATGCTCCATGTTGAAATAAATGGCTCGCGGGAGCCAAAATGACAGCTTTGGCGCCACGTCCACGGAGACAGCCTTGACAACCCTGGCACAGCAGTATTTCTGACCACGCCGAGTTCCTTGGGGGCTGCTTGATCTCCTCACTTTCTCAGCAAAAAGCCGTTCCCCACCTCCAGGGGAATCGAGGGGGGGTGCGGCCACCCGGGTGACCAACCGCGCAGGTTCACAACACCGCCCCCCCTCTCCTTCGCGCCCCCAAAAGTGCAGTAAACTGTTCCTTAATAATCATTCTTTAAAACAAAAAAAAAGCACGACAGTGCTACAATTCTGTGCAAGGACGGAAAAAATAAATACATGATTTTAAAATAAAACAGAGAGAGAGAGGAAGTTCACAGTATCACATACAGACAGGTAGCTACAATATAGTGCACTTTGAGGGGGGGATATATATATGTATAAATTGGTCACTACCCGGAATTAAGGGGCCCTTTCCCAGCTTGATACACGCCCCCCCCCAAGAGGGAGGAGCTGTTTACAGATCGCTGCTTGGATGGATATAAATACACATCTTGAGGGGGGAGAGGAGGGAGAGAACGAGACGCGATTGATGGAGGTTTTTCTTCCTGTCTTCTCCAGAGCCGGGTCAGGATCCAGGAGGTGCGACGACGCCCCCCCAGTCCCAGCTGAGCGGCAGCAGGGCTGGGCGAGAGGGGACCCCGCGACTGGTGGCAAGAAGGACGATTCGTTTCTTGGGGTCGGGGGCTTTGCATAGAAGTTACTGCAGGAGGGAGACAAAAAATGGAAAGAGAAAGAAGTTACTAGAAGAGCAAAACAAAACAGTTTCTGGCTGGTATTACAGTGGTGCCTCGGGTTACAGACACTTCAGGTTACATACGCTTCAGGTTACAGACTCCGCTAACCCAGTGCCTCAGGTTAAGAACTTTGCTTCAGGATGAGAACAGAAATCTTGCAGTGGCGGCAGCAGGAGGCCCCATTAGCTAAAGTGGCGCTTCAGGTTAAGAACAGTTTCAGGTTAAGAACGGACCTCTGGAACGAATTAAGTACTTAACCCGAGGTACCACTGTACTATCCTGCAATCTATGCTCGGGGCAGGTGCAAAAAGGGGGGGGTTCGGAAAAAGGCATCAACGCACGACGCCAGCCCCACTTGGCCGGCCGAGACTCATGCGCCACCTTCGTACACATTGACACACGTATTGTGGCGTAGTAAATCCCACAGTGATTGTGGGGACAGACGGCTGCCGGCGTATGACCCTTGTTGATTCAAAGAAGGGTTTTCCCAAGCTGGGGATCTCTCCCGCTGTTGTCGGACTACGACTCCCATCATCCACGGCCGCTGGACGATGGGAGTTGTAGTCCGACAACAGCGGGAGAGCCCCAGCTTGAGAAAACCCAGCTTTAAAGGCTGTGTTGGCCATCGCTGCGCGAAGGTCAAGGTTCTTTTTCAGAGTTCCACTGCGTTTTTCAACAACCTGCCCGCCCAAGGTCGTGGAAGCTCTCGAACCTGAGACAGAATGCAAGGTAAAATACCGTATTTGTAAGGTAACCCGCAGGCAGTTAGAATTCCCGCTAAGGAATTACCCCCAACTACAAAATTCTCCATTTCGTTCCCTGATATAAACCGTGAAGGGGTAAACAGGTAATGGAGAAAGATTTCTGTAGTTCAAGATTCTTGGATTCATTTAAAGGTAAAGGGACCCCTGACCATTAGGTCCAGTCGTGGCCGACTCTGGGGTTGCGGCGCTCATCTCGCTTTATTGGCCGAGGGAGCCGGCGTACAGCTTCCAGGTCATGTGGCCAGCAGGACTAAGCCGCTTCTGGTGAACCAGAGCAGCGCACGGAAACGCCGTTTACCTTCCCACTGGAGCGATACCTATTTATCTACTTGCACTTTGACGTGCTTTCGAACTGCTAGGTTGGCAGGAGCAGGGACTGAGCAACGGGAGCTCACCCCGTTGTGGGGATTCGAACTGCCGACCTTCTGATCAGCAAGTCCTAGGCTCTGTGGTTTAACCCACAGCGCCACAAGACCCTTAAAGTACCACCTGACCCCTTATATCCCTCCCTGGTCGCTGATATCTTTGGGGCGGTCACTCTCAATGGTTGCTCCTCCCATGGCTCAAAGGCATGGTGTGTAGGCCACACCAGGAGCTTTGGAGTTAATTTTGAGGGTCCGACTCTGTGGCGCTCCCTCCTGGCTGAGATCCGACAGGTGCCCTCCGTGTTAAACATCACAGCTGGGTTTTCAAGTTCAAAAACGCGCTACGCCCATTTTTTAAAGCTTTAGGTTTTGCCACGTGGTTTTTGTATGCTGCAGTGGAACCTCGGTTTCTGAACGTAACCCATGCCGGAAGAGCCGCCTGACTTCTGAAACGTTTGAAAACCAAAAGTGGAAGCCTCGATTCAATAGGGAAACTGAAAACAGAAGCTGCGTCAGACGTTCGGGTTCCGATAAAACCGGAACGTGTACTTCCAGGTTTTCGGTGTTCGGGAGCCGAAACAAACAGAGCCGTTTGAGAAACGAGGTTTGACTGTATATACACGCACGCTGTTGTTTCGACCAGTTTGTGGCGCAAACCGGTTTTGTGTGGCCGTCCACAGCAATACATGATTTACAAATTTTGAGAATAATAAGGCAAGCTTTCGGGGACATGCAACGAGTCCGCTTCATCAGGACACGATCAGAGAAGGAGCTTTCCCCCGGCGACCCACAGGATTATCTCATGCACACACACCCCCAGCGACTTACTGTATCGCTCTCCTCGTCGGAGACAGAGTGGATCTGAGTGTTATAATGGAGCGGCGAATACACCCAGCTCCGTTCGTCTGTTGGCTGCTGCACAGCAAAGCGAGAGCAAAAGGCAGGCAGGAGAGGAAAACGAAGAAAGAGAAAGACAAAGAGACAGACAGGTGAGAATACGGCCTAGGACCCTCGTACCTACGGGACCGCCTCTCCTGGTATGCCCCACAGAGAAACCTACGGTCTGCAAATAACAACATCCTCAAGGTCCCAGGCCTCAGAGAGGTTAGGCTGGCCTCCACTAGAGCCAGGGCCTTCTCGGCGGCGGCTCCAATCTGGTGGAATGCTCTGTCACAAGAGACTAGGGCCCTGCGGGACCTGACATCTTTCCGCAGGGCCTGCAAGACAGAGTTGTTCCACCAGGCCTTTGGTCAGGGCGCAGCCTGACTCCCTCCTCTGGCAACCTGCACAGAATTTTGCCTAATCGGTTGCCAACAATTTGATTTTAATTAATTTTTATAATGAAATGTTTTTAGAATGTTTTTAGAATTTGACTGTTTGACTATTTGACTGTTGTTAGCCGCCCTGAGCCCGGCTTCGGCTGGGGAGGGCGGGATATAAATAAAATTTATTATTATTATTATTATTATTAATAAGGACAGTTCGGAGCACAACTGTGTAGCAGGAAAGAGAGAGCGAGCGCGCAGAGCACAGGCCAGCCTTTCTCCAAACAAAGGGGTTGCCTTACGGATATTTTAGGGCTGCGGCTTCCCCATCCGCCCCCCTTCTGCAAAACAAGGAGAGTCTGAGTACAAGTCTCTGCTCTGCAAATGCCTTAACTAGGAAAACAGCACAGCCGGGTTTGAACCCTGATGGAGGTGCTACAGCTGAGATACGGCAGAAAAATTCTGGGGAGATTTAGCCATGGAAGTATTAACTGGCCGCACGTTCCTCTGTAATTTAACTATTCGGCTACGTTAAAGGAAACTGTGCCAACAGAGGGCACAGTTACCCGCTATCGGAATTATCATTCGCCGAAATATTTGGAATTGTTAAATAACTGTATTTATTTTAAAAAATGGGGTGCCGGGATGGGAGGAGAGAACGAGAATACCATCCGTGAGAGAATGGATAGCTAAAAACTATGGAAACGTATGTGGCGAGGGCCGGCAACAAGACAACGTATTTATTAAGGAGTCTTTTTATTACGTACCGGAGTAATAAGATACAGGATAACGTGAACCCAGCTGTGAACCTTGCAATGTTCATTTGCCGTGCTTGATTTTTGTACGGAAATCTGCTCCTGTATGTTTAGTTCCGGATCCCCCGACCCCCTGCTCTTATTTTACTCGGCATCTGTTATTTCTACTTTATTATAAATGCAAACCAAAAAGTAAGAGCCCTTTGGATGAGGCTGGCGGTCCGCCTAAGTCCAGCGCCCGGTTGTCTCTCTAACAGCCTCGGAGGAACCGTGAAAAGCGTGGCTGTTTCCTGGCCGTGTCCCAGGAATTACCGGGGACGGACCCGTCCGAAGCTTATTATAAAGGATAACAGAGGGAAACAATGGCAGCCGACAGAGAAGGCGAAGCGACTCTGCTGGAGAGGCAACTAACTCGATTTTCAGCTAGGCCAACCCTCAACACAGGCAAGCACAGGCCCCTAACGTCTAGAAAGCAACAGGCAAGGCTTTGCAGGCAAACCGGTAGAGGCCGTCTTCTAACCCAAAGAGGAAGGAGAGGACCTGCGGCCCACGGGAAGCTGCTGGGATACAGTTCCCAGCAGCTCTGATCGTAGAGCCAAAAGGGACCCTGAGGGTCATCCAGTCTAACCCCCTGCAATGAAATATCTCGCGCAACGTGGGGCTTGAACTCATGACCCTCAAATGAAGAGTCTCATGCTCTGGGGTCCAACAGTGCTTGGAGGGCCACATAGGTTGTAATAATAATAATAATAATTTATTATTTGTACCCCGCCCATCTGGCTGGGTTTCCCCAGCTACTCTGGGCATCTTCCAACAAAGATGAAAAATACATTAAAATGTCACATTAAAAACTTCCCTGAACAGGGCTGCCTTCAGATGTCTTCTAAATGTTAGGTAGTTGTGTATCTCTTTGACATCTGACGGGAGGGCGTTCCACAGGGAGGGCGCCACCACCGAGAAGGCCCTCTGCCTGGTTCCCTGTAGCTTCGCTTCTCGCAATGAGGGAACCGCCAGAAGGCCCTCGGCGCTGGACCTCAGCGTCTGGGCAGAACGATGGGGATGGAGACGCTCCTTCAGGTATACTGGGCTGTTTAGGGCTTTAAAGGTCAGCACCAACACTTTGAATTGTGCTTGGAAACGTCCTGGGAGCCAATGTAGGTTATCTGTGCCCCACCTTCCAAAATCTACGGGTGCTACTAGAGAGGCAATGAAGCCCTGAGCCGCCATGGGACTCAATACTGGGACTCAATACTGAAATAGATTCTATAAATATGTGTGTGTGCATGTACATATCTCTCATCGGAGTCTCCTTCCTGCGTACCACCAAGAATTCGCTCCCTACTACCTTGCAACAGAAACGGAAGAATTTCTGCCGTGGGGAAAGACCAACGCAGCTGGTCTTGACAGCTGCTCGGGGAGACCCGAACAACGAATTAGGAAGAGTCTGCCATGAGCTCACTATGAATACCATCTCCTGGTCTGCCCCGCAGAGGACCTTAAGGTCCATGAACAACCATAGTTTAGAGGTCCTGGGCGCTAAAGAAGTCAGACTATCCTCCACCAGGGCCAGGGCCTTCTCAGTGATGGCTCCGACCTGGTGGAATGCTCTGTCCCGGGAGACCAGGGCCCTGCAGGATTTAACCTCCTTCTGTCGGGCCTGTAAGACAGAGCTATTCCGCCTGGCCTTTAATTTGAATTCAGACTGATATTTTATTTCCCTTCTCTTCCCTCCCCTTCTTTGAAGATCACCCGCTCTGAAACCCCACAGCTAATTCTCCCCTGACCTCCTCGCTGGCCCAAGTAGGACCAATTCAGCCAGCTAGCCCTGGGGATTATCTAATGCTTATTTCCCCTAAACTGATTTTTGAATTTTATTGTTATTCATGTTTTTATACTGTATTTTATGCTGCTTTTATAATAAAGTGTTTTAAATTTGTTGTTAGCCGCCCTGAGCCCGGTTTTTGAACTGGGAAGGGCAGGGTATAAATAAAAAAATATATTATTATTATTATTATTATCCACTCCTGTCTCGCCTCGGCCTCAGTTTTCCCCATCTGCAATATGGGGAGAATATCGACCTACCTTACAGGGCGGTAATAGAAATACTGCAATGTAACTACATAAACTAGCTGTTCGTGTTAGAGCCGGCTAGTTTAGCACTGTGAGCGACATTCGGCCTCAAGGAAAAAGGGGGTCCCTCCGCCACCAAAGCCCCCTGGGCATTTCGAAGCTGCAACTGAGCCCCGCCAGCGGATTCCACTTACGTCCCCAGAGGAAACTGAGGCTGCTCGGAGCCTGCGCAGGCGTGGGGAGTAAATCCAGTACCTTCCGTCTGTGAACTGGGTGGTGCACGGCAGGGCAGATGATGGAAGATATTTTGGGGGGGAAATAAAGAAAGCAGGGAGAGGGAGATGGGAAAGGATGAATGGGAGGTGGAGAAAGAAAGAGAAAAAAAAGATGATGTCGGAAGGGGTGAGAATGAATGATCATGAAACAGAGAGAAAAGCTGATGGAGGCAGTTTTTGTAGGGGAAGAGGAGGACTGTTGCTGGAACTCAAGATGCATGGAAAAGGTTTTGCTGGAGCTCAGGTGCATGAAGGATGTTGCTGCGGCAGGAACCGCCCCCCCCATTGCAGGAAGGCATGCAGGGATGCAACTCAGGTCGACACCCAAAATAAAAAATAAAGGTAAAGGTAAAGGGACCCCTGACCATTAGGTCCAGTCGTGGCCGACTCTGGGGTTGCGGCGCTCATCTCGCTTTACTGGCCGAGGGAGCCGGCGTCCAGCTTCCAGGTCATGTGGCCAGCAGGACTAAGCCACTTCTGGCAAACCAGAGCAGCGCACGGAAACGCCTTCCCGCCGGAGCGGTACCTATTTATCTACTTGCACTTTGACATGCTTTCGAACTGCTAGGTTGGCAGGAGCAGGGACCGAGCAACGGGAGCTCACCCCGTCATTGCGGGGATTCGAACCGCCGATCTTCTGATCGGCAAGTCCTAGGCTCTGTGGTTTAACCCACAGCGCCACCTGCGTCCCAATAATCAAGGTCAAAAAGCACTCCTTGTAATCAGCAAAGGGCTCTGTAGCAGTGCCACCTGCTTCGGCCGCCCGAGGGAAGGCGATCCTTGAAAACCACTCCTGGAGAAGGGGCCGGCTTTTGCTTGAGTTGCCAGGTAAATTCACGGAAGGACAGACACACACTCGCTCGAATGAGCCCTGGGAGTCAGCGCTGCTGCCCGAGCCATGAAATGTCTCCCCTTCTCACCAGCGAGCCCTCGCGCCTCTGAGAAGCCAAGGTACGAACCGGGATTTTGTTATCCGTGCGCAAAAATGAGCTGTGAACCGAATCAGGTTTCTGGAGAGGGCAGGACAGGGCTGGGTGGGTGAAGGCGCTGTTTTGCTCCCCCCGGGTCTTAGCAGATGGGGAGGATCAGCAAAAGGAGGAAGGGAGGGTGGTGTAAATCTGCCCTATGGGCCTTATACTGAATTCGAATTCGCAGCTCTTTGGCTCCGAAGGACAGGGCTCTATGCAAACAGCCCTGCTTAGGAGAAATCAGAACGGCCGATCTGAGTCAGCTGAACTGCGGAAGAAAGCTGGAGGGGCCTGCTGAGAAAGCTGTCAGTTGCCAGCTAGGCACCAAGCGATCTCCATGTGGTCGCAACTGGACGCGCGCCAGTCGCAAAACGTGGGGGATTCTCTGATGACTATCATCAGTGCAAGGAAGCAAAAGTATTAAATTTTCATTTTTATCATCTGCAATACTGGATCTATGGTCTCGCTAGATTGCAAGGTAAAGGTAAAGGGACCCCTGACCATTAGGTCCAGTCGTGGCCGACTCTGGGGTTGCGGCGCTCTTCTCACTTTACTGGCCAAGGGAGCCGGCGTACAGCTTCTGGGTCATGTGGCCAGCAGGACTAAGCCGCTTCTGGCGAACCAGAGCAGCGCACGGAAACACCGTTTGCCTTCCCGCCGGAGCGGTACCTATTGATCTACTTGCACTTTGACGTGCTTTCAAACTGCTAGGTGGGCAGGAGCAGGGACCAAGCAACGGGAGCTCACCCCGTCATCGCTTCTGATCGGCAAGTCCTAGGCTCAGTGGTTTAACCCACAGCGCCACCCGCGTCCCGTTAGATAGTAAAATTCACGTCAAATTGCTGTTTTAGGGGTTGTTTTTTAAAGTCTGGAATGGATTAATCCGTTTTGCATGACTTTCTATGGGAAGGCACGCCTTGGTTTTGGAACGCTTTGGTTTTGGAACGGACTTCCGGAACAGATTAAGTTTGAGAACCAAGGTGCCACTGTACAGAAGCTGACCCCCTTGGGCTCATCAAACTCTGTATCATGTACGATGACTGGCAAGGTCTCCCCTGGGATTTGGGGCAGGTTTTCTTTCCAAATCCTACCTGGAAATCCTACCTGAAGAAAGGGAAGCTACACCTCCCATAGTTGCAGAACCAATGAATACAGGAGAACGTTGGGGTTGTTTTTTGGGGGTGGGGGTGGGAGAAGGAACGACACACTCAAAAAACAAACCAACCCCCAGGAAAGTCAGAAACACAGCAGTCCACGAATGCCAGATGGCCAATTCCGAACAGCAAATGTTATAATGAACAAAGCAACTGAGGCAGATTGCGTTTCCACTTCGCATGCGTTTCAAACCACACGGCGCAGTTTTTGTTTTAAAAAAGAGCAAAATGAAAAGCAAAACAGGAGCCGATTCCCTTCTGAAGTTGTTTGGAGAAGCTGCTTTGCAGAGCAGAGGAGAAAAGGGGGGGGAGGCAGATCCGAGGCAGGATCCGGCAAGGGGTGTGTGCTGCTGCAGCCCCCTTCGGCTGAAAGGGCTGGAGTCACTGAGGGGCACAAGCAAGGAAAGGGGCCAAAGCCAGTCCTCTGGGGCGGAGACTGTTTAGCTAAAGCCATCGGAGAGGGCCAGAGTCCATGTCAGTCCTACTCAGAGTAGCCCTAAAAAGGTAAAGGGACCCCTGACCATTAGGTCCAGTCGCGGACGACTCTGGGGTTGCGGCGCTCATCTCGCTTTACTGGCCGAGGGAGCCAGCATACAGCTTCTGGGTCATGTGGCCAGCAGGACTAAGCCGCTTCTGGCGAACCAGAGCAGCGCACGGAAACGCCGTTTGCCTTTCTGCCAGAGCGGTACCTCTTTATCTACTTGCACTTTGGCGTGCTTTTGAACTGCTAGGTGGGCAGGAGCAGGGACCGAGCAACGGGAGCTCACCCCGTCATGGGGATTCGAACCTCCGGCCTTCTGTTCGGCAAGTCCTAGGCTCTGTGGTTTAACCCACAGCACCACCCGCGTCCCGGGGCAGAACACTAGGCACATCCAAAGCACACATTTAGAGCATCGCTTCAAGCGGTTGTGGCTTCCTGTCCCCAATGGATCATGGGAACTCTAGTTCTGCTCAGGGTGCTGTTAGGCAGGCACAGGCAAACTCAGCCCTCCAGACGTTTCGGGACTACAACTCCCATCATCCCTAGCTAACAGGACCAGTGCTCAGGGATGATGGGAACTGTAGTCCCAAAACATTGGCCGAGTTTGCCTATAGCCTGCTGTTAGGAGAAGCCCTCGTTCCCCTCGCAGAACTACAATCCCCAGAGTGGCTTGGCGGTCAACCCCCTTTTCCCAGGGAATGCTGGGAATTGTAGTTCTATGGTTTTTTTTTGCTAAGAACTGTTGACGAACTACAGTTCCCAGCAATCTTTGAGGGAAGCCACAAGTGTTTAAAGCGAGAAATGAATGATGAGGATACAGCCCAGGATCTCGCCCCTACCCCAGCTGGGCAGGGGGCCAGATTGAGAGTTTATGGGGCACAGGGGCAGCTAGAGAACGACGGGCCTTCGAGGTGGGACTACGCAGAGAGATTGGAGTGAAAATCCCCCTGCTTCCTTCCAGGGGGTCTTCCTTTCAATGGGTCTACAGGTAGGGATTAGGAACCCAAGGAGCGCGTGCTAGATCAGCCCTGTGGTCCATCTGGTCCAGTTACTGCTCTCACAGGGGCCGACCAGATGTTCCCTGCTTGTACAAAGCTAGGACACCAGTACGATGCCAGTTTAATTACGTGCAAGGGAGTTTACCAGTCCAATTCCGTTTTAGCCACGCACTGCGTGAAGGACTTTCTCTGATTGGTCCCGAAGTTTCCGACCCTCGCGGCTGAATACAGCTGGAAGAATACGACCTAATGTGTCGAGGCCGTTTGACTTGGGACATTGGCGCCCGGGGAATTATCTCCTGTCTTGCTTGAAGAAAAACATGGCGGCACTTCCTGTCTTACTGAAGCCACTTCCGCCCTTAACCTTGCCACTACCTTAGGGAAACAAGTCTCTTTTTCTACTTATTTATGGTGGGCATTGCAAAAGCAAGATGCCATGGAGGGGCAGGGCTGAGGAATAACTGGTTTAAGTTCTAGCAGGTTGGGCAAAAAGCGAACAGACGGGATTCGGCGTAAGAATCTGCGCCCACTCCAAACACACAAACACACTTAAGCACCCGGACTCACTTTGACCCTGATTCAGACTCCCTAGACTTCGTCCTCTGAACCCGATTCCGGCTGGAGAGAAAAGAAGCGAGGCGGGTTCACCGATAGCTCTTGGCAGTCATCGCCTCCTGGGTTGTCTACCCAACTCAGGGAAATAAGCAAGCTTCCAGGCAGCACCCTTTCCTGGGGTGCCTGCAGACTGAACTTCCTGCGTGGAAAGCAGACGCTCTACCGCTGAGCTATGTACTTTTATTTCGAGCAAAAGCTAAGACCCTAGTCCTCATGGTTCCGAATAAAGCGCTGGCTTGAACGGGAGCACCAGGAAAGGAAACTGCTTCCTGCAGAGGTCAATACTGTACACAAGTAGCTCTCTGGAGTTTTGAGGCTGGGACGTTCCCAGCCGTACCCGGAGATTTCATAGAATCATAGAATCATAAGAGTTGGAAGAGACCACAAGGGCCATCGAGTCCAACCCCCTGCCA
>JAXCMG010000040.1:2212957-2235776 GCA_034642415.1 Podarcis siculus
GCAGCAGAAAACAACCTTTCTCCCTCCTCTATGTGACATCCTTTTATTCTGAACCCAGGACCTTCTGCCCCCCCAAAAAAACTGATAAGGTGCCCCCGAGCCACAGCCCGGCTGGCGTTTTCATGAACTCGAGGGGGAAAGAAAAAGAGGTAGAGGAGGCACAGCGAGGCCAGTCGCTTTTCCGACCCCCGCCGTTTTCATTCGTTTACTTGTAAAACGGAACTTACAAAATATATATCCGGGACGGGGAGGTCCTCCTCGTCCGAAGCTTGGCTGGCAGGCTCGGAGGCCTGGCTGGCTGTCTCCACCTCCGCCGACGCCTTCGACAGCACCGTGGCGCAAGCCAGAGAGGTCGCCTCCCTGGAAAAGGACCAGAGGGTGTGGAAAGAACAGTCTGAGTCTGGGCTATTTGCTTGTAGCAGCAGCCCTCCCCACTGCGAGCCCTCGGGGTGGTTTTGCCGAAACCGCAAGGCCGCACAGAGTCAGAGTTTTTTCGCTGACTTTACACTGCACAGAGTCCCTTTGCAGCCCCGTCTGGGGACTGGTTCGGGGCCATTTTGCTTGCAAAACTGAGCTTGGCCCCTTCCCAAAGCCAAGTGCCTGTCCGCCTGTCAACAGAGCCGGCTCAACCCTTGCTCTAGCAAAGGGGCTGCAAAGGGACAGGGGCTTTTTGAACGCTCCCCTGGGACGTTTTGCATGCATTACAAAAACGTAACTCTCGCAAATAGAAAGCTTGCACATCAAAGAGAGAAGCAGCCTTTGTTTTTTTTAACTTGGCTAGCGTTAACCTCGCACCCCAAAAAATATGTAGGGGAGGTTATCTGTTTGCATTTCTTAGTGCAGAAAGTATTGGTCTGATGTGTAGAGATTTTTCCTATTCCAATGAATTCAAGAGGGGTCTGGAAGCTCCTTTTGTGTGAAAGCAACAAGCAGAAGGTTCATGATGTTTGGGTTATATACCTTCAGAGTACAGCTGACTTAATGTGGTTCTGTTATCTTTCTCTGTCAAGGTCATGCTGACTATAAAAGTAAGGCCAGAAGGACCCTGGATTTTACTATTTCTATCTCTTTTCCTTCTGGTGTGATGTTCTGCATATAGTGTTTTTTTTTAGACTTATTATGAGTTATTGTAAGTTTAAGTTAAATCTGTTGCAACTGGATTTCTTACGGACACCGCCAATACTGAATACATTGGATTTATGACCATTATGCACATTTATTTGCCTTCAGTAGCTCTGCTGGGTGAAATATTAATTACCTCTGGTCTTAATTTTTGGGGAATCCTGCAACGTCTTTTAAGTTTCTATTCTGCTAGCTATACGTTGGAATCTGATTGGGATCAACACGGAGTAGAAGTCCATGACAGAGGGGCCCTCAAACAGAAACCGAACTCTCTCCCTGTGGTCTCTTTAGGTTTTCCAGACCCCTAGCCACCCTGGAAGGGATTCGGTTTGTCCGGCGCCCTCCTGACCCTTTCAACAGGGAAACGCCAAGGAATTGGAACATGAGACGCTTCTTGCATGCAGGGCAGGCCCTCTGTGCCCCCCCCATGTGCCTGGAAAGCTTTCGCGTGCGTCCCAGCGCAGCAACTTGCCCTGACCCTGCGGCAGCCATGTCTGGGACCACGATCTCGACGTCGCACTTGGGCTTGAGTTCCACCGTGATTTGCTGGAGGTCGTCTTCCGCCCGGAGCTGTTCGCGAGACCTGCAGGTTTGGAAGGAAAGGAGATGATGGTGATCATCATTCTATTCATTTCTATACAACGTTATACTTTTAAGAAAAACCTCAACTTACAGCATATTAAAGCATCCATAAAACAATCCAAAAACAAACGTTTCTGAAGAAAGTCAAATATAAAAGGTACAAAGTAACGTGATTAACAGGAAACGAAAATACTACGTATCTTAAATAAAACAGTACAAAGGTCAACTACAGAATACATATTTAACACAAACGAAGCTAACAAATTAAACCCCCAACCTTTCAAAAGAAATCATTACCAAGTGAAGTCAAATATAAATTGCACATAGAAAACAGCATAATTAACGAGAGGATGAAATATTATCATAAGCATGACACGGCTGTTTGGCAGCCACAAGAAGATGGGGCAAAAGAATCTAATAATTAGGATTTGATGTCAGGCCTAGCGATGTCCCTCCAGTCCTACCAGGAGCCTCTTTAGTAGAGCTGGTGAGTCTGGGCCCCGTCCCCTAGGCCAGGTGGAAAGGGCCTTGCAGGGAGAGGCCTTCACGACTCACAGCCAGGCAGTGAAGCTCAAGGGCACCCGGGTTTCAGATTCCTATTGTTTCCTCCTCCATCAGTTGAAAGCTACCCAAGATGGCGGCCATCGCTGCCCCTCCTGTGGCAGGGAGTTCCATAGTTCCAGCTACCTGGAACAGAACTTTTTTTGGTCTGTCCTGAATCTTATTTAAATAGAAGCGGTCTCCAGGCAGGGGGGTCTCCGGGAGGAAATTTTCCTTCCGTTGAACCTTTCGGATGGAGCCACCAGAAATGTCATATTGCCTACACTGACTGGCAGCTGTCCAGGGTTTCGGGTCATGGGGCATTCCCGCCTGGTGGTGTACACTGTTCTCCTCCTCATTTCATCCTCAACAGCCCTGTGAGGTAGGCTGAGCTATGAGACTGGCTCCAAGGTCACCCAGTGGGCTTCCTGACTGAGTGGGGATTCGAACCGCGGCGCCCCAGGACACTGGCTGCAATTTATTAAGCACGTATTAGGCCCGGGGCACTGAAATCTACCTGGGGCACTGGTCCCATCACCTCCTGGCAAATAGAAGGGGAAGAAATGGAGGCAGTGAGAGATTTGACTTTCTTGGGCTCCATGATCACTGCAGATGGTGACAGCAGCCACGAAATTAAAAGACGCCTGCTTCTTGGGAGAAAAGCGATGACAAACCTAGACAGCATCTTAAAAAGCAGAGACATCACCTTGCCAACAAAGGTCTGTATAGTTCAAGCTATGGTTTTCCCAGTAGTGATGTATGGAAGTGAGAGCTGGACCATAAAGAAGGCTGATCGTCGGAGAATGGATGCTTTTGAATTCTGGTGCTGGAGGAGACTCTTGAGAGTCCCATGGACTGCAAGAAGATCAGATCTCTCCATTCTGAAGGAAATCAGCCCTGGGTGCTCACTGGAAGGACAGATCGTGAAGCTGAGGCTCCAAGACTTTGGCCACCTCATGAGAAGAGAAGACTCCCTGGAAAAGACCCTGATGTTGGGAAAGATGGAGGGCACAAGGAGAAGGGGACGGCAGAGGACGAGATGGTGGGACAGTGTTCTTGAAGGTGCCAATGTGAGTTTGACCAAACTGCGGGAGGCAGTGGAAGACAGGAGGGCCTGGCGTGCTCTGGTCCAGGGGGTCACAAAGAGTCGGACACGACTAAACGACTAAACAACAACAACACTGAAATCTACAGGTGGCTGTGATGATCCACTCCTGGGAGAAACAAACTGTTAGAGGAGAAGCACTCAACTCACCTCCCGTCGTGTCCCGAGGACTGCGTACGCCGCCTGCGAAGGAACAAGCAGGGTGTGAAAAAGCTAAAACTTTCAGCGTTGAATATTCTTTTGATCTATATACCTGTTGTACGGAATGACTCTATATACCTGTTGTACGGCAATGGACTCTACGGACCCTAATGGGGGCCAAGAGACCGATGTTGACGAATTGGAAGAATTAAAAATATTATCCGCTTTAATCGATGGACTGGGAATATGACAACACTCACAACTTACAGACAGGCAGCTTACGGATGTAGACTTCGTTTGGATAAATTGGACAGCGCTTGGCATCAGTTTATACAGAACGAAGCAGGCGATTAACAGCTACATAAAGTAATACCTTGGAAGCCTAACAGAAGCCGTTCTGGAAATCCGTTCGACTTCCAAAACATTTCGGAAGCCGCGTCAGACATTTGGGTTCCAAAAGAACATTCGCAAACCGGAACACTCGCTCCCGGGGTTTGTGGCGTTCAGGAGCCAAAATGTTTGTGGTTTTTTTAAAATAATATTTTATTATAAGTTTCCAAAGAATTAACAACCAATACAAAAAGAAACCACAAAAAAAGCAGACAAACATCAAAAATCCAAACAGAATAACATCAAACAAAGAAAAATTACAAAAACAGAAAAATACAAAAAATACACAACCAATTAGCATAAAAAAGAAACACTATTTCATTTTGGTAACTTTCAAAACCTTCTTCTCTTTACTTCCACCCGCCTTCCCTTCTTGTATTCTAATTTAAAAATTTACTCAGCAAGATCATCAATTGTCCATTTTTAAACCTTTATCCATCTCTTTATAGTCTATTTATCTTAATCGCTAAAAAACCCTTCATTTCATTTTCAAAGCCCTTAGCATTCATAAATAGGAGCCAAAATGTTTGAGTGCCAATGCGTTCAGCTTCCAAGGTATGACTTTATGTGTTAGGGTAATAACACTGTATATATTTATATAAGAACGTACAGGAGTATATTACAATGCATTCTTGCTTATTGTTTCTTTCTACATATTTTTGTTCTTTTCTCGTTTTCCTTTCCTTTCCCTTTATTTCTTTAAATTCTTTCAATAACATATTAACACCGAAAAGGCGGCAAGCGTCGTTACACAACAGATGAAACATGTACGAACGGTTTTTCCAATTTATTCTTCTTCTTTCTTTGTGCTTCCACTGCCTCCTTATTTTTATTCAGCGGCCCCCAAGGCTCCTACCGCCCCCCCTCCCCGAATCGCTCCTGTGCTCCTCAGAGGGCGATATCACCCACGTTGGGAAACACGGTACTAGTTGATCGTCAGGGTCCCTTCCAAGTTTTACTTCTATGCACACATACTTATTTACTTCAGATAAAGATAGTAATTTATAGCCCGCCCATCTGTCTGGGTTTCCCCAGCCACTCTGGGCGGCCCCCAACAGAATATTAATAATAATAATAATTAAAAAGCGGAAAAACATCACACGTTAAAAACTTCCCTAAACAGGGCTGCCTTCAGATGTCTTTTAAAAGTCAGAAAGTTGTTTATTTCCTTGACATCTGATGGGAGGGCGTTCCACAGGCAGGGTGCCACCACCGAGAAGGCCCTTTGCCTTAAGTTTCACTGTCATTCTCATCAAACCAGTCCTGGTGTTTCTTGGTTTGGTAGCCAAGAGTTTGTTCACAGGCTGTTGGATTTCAGGGTGTCAACTACAAACCCCATGTTTCAATTACTGGGAGCGGCCGCCGAGACCACATAACTCCGGTCTTGAAAGACCTGCATTGGCTCCCAGTACGTTTCCGAGCATAATTCAGAATGTTGGTGCTGACCTTGAAAGCCCTAAACGGCCTCAGTCCGGTACACCTGAAGGAGCATCTCCACCCCCATCGTTCTGCCTGGACACTGAAGTCCAGTGCTGAGGGCCTTCTGGCGGTTCCCTCGCTGCAAGAAGCCAAGTTACAGGGAACCAGGCAGAGGGCCTTCTCGGTGGTGGCACCCGCCCTGTGGAACGCCCTCCCACCAGATGTCAAAGAGAAAAACAACTACAGTGGTTCCTCGGGTTAAGAACTTACGGTAATTCATTCTGGAGGTCCGTTCTTAACCTGAAACTGTTCTTAACCTGAAGCACCACTTTGGCTAATGGGGCCTCCCACTGCCGCCACCGCGCAATTTCTGTTCTCATCCTGAAGTAAAGTTCTTAACCCGAGGTACAATAGCGGAGTCTGCAACCTGAAGCGTCTGTAACCCGAGGTACCACTGTACTAGACTTTTAGAAGACATCTGAAGGCAGCCCTGTTTAGGGAAGCTTTTAATGTTTAATAGACTATTGTATTTTAATATTCTGTTGGAAGCCGCCCAGAGCAGCTGGGGAAACCTAGCCAGATGGGCGGGGTATAAATAATAAATCATTATTATTATTTCAACATCCCTCAAAGTATGCGCAAGTCCCCCTTTGACGTATTGTACCAATATGCCACAAGCCCCCTCTGTTTTCCCGCAAAGGCAGTTACACCGACGAGACCCGCTAACGTCACCCTGTTCGCTGTCTCGGAAGTCCCACTCAAAGGACGGTGGTCAAAAACCACCCGGAATCTGAAAAAGGCTTATCGAGAGAGGCGCTTGGCTGCTCTTACCTGTACCTGGGCTGTTCCGAGGACTCGGAAGGAGACCTCTCGGGGACGGAGAGAGAGGTGGACGAGAGGGTGGTGGCGATGGAGGCGGTGGTGGCTTCTTCGAAGGACGGAGGGGTGCACGGGAGCAAGTCTGGCCGGCCTGTCGCGACGGAGAAAAAGGAGAGGACGTTTTTAGCTGCTGCAGGTTGTTAAAGTTTGTGGGCTGTAAAAACTTTGACCCACTGCTGCAACGGCCCTGCAAAAAATTTGATTTATTGCCACTCCCACAAACTCCACACGTTTCCACTCGCATGCTGCCACTCTTCTCAGTTGCTGGATAATAGCAGAGTTCTCACGCAGCGTAAAATGGCTCGTCTGTGTCGACGTGGTGTCTCCTGTAACTCAGCTCGACACCAGTGCTTCTAATCTAACACTCTTTATTTTGAAGAATAACAAGCAGAAAAGAAAACCTACAGAATCTAGCTGCATGCTTGCAGCTTTCTGCCTCTGACAAAAACGAAACTACCTTGCTCACATTCTCAGACTGCTCTCCAGAGAGAGCTCAGCCCCCACAGAGCACAGATCAAAGGAAAATGCCCGGGTCATGTGGGCAGCGCACCCAGTTACTAAGAACGCTTCTGGAGTGTTATCTCTCGGTTGTCCAGAACCACAACATAGGTTTGTTGGCGTGAGCACAAATAAGCGTGGCGGGAAGGGGGCTGGCCCATAGCTGTCAACTGTCCCTTATTTGGCGGGAAAGTCCCTTATCCCAGCGCCGTGTCCCGCTGCTGTCCCTTATTGATGATGTCCCTTCAATTTCCCGGGTTTCAAAGGAAGCAGCTCCTCTCCCTCCCTCCCTGCTGGCCAGGGAGCAGGGAGGCTCCAACTGTGTTGCTTGGCTGCGTTGCTCACCCAATAAGGAGTCTAAGAACGGCTGGGGGGTGGAGCTTGCATGCCTTGTGCCGATCAAATCGGCCGCGTTGCCTGGGGACTCGCCCTTGCTCAGCGCTTCCCAGCGGAGAGGTGACGGTGGTTTCCCTTGCTGCATCCCCTTTGCCGGGTTGCTGCGCTGTGGGAACCACCGCTTGAGGCTTCGTTTGGCCGCTGGCTGGGCTTTCTGCCTTTGGCTCGGGAGCTGGTTGACTAAAATCCCTTGTTTTGGCTGCGGATCCCTTATTTTTGTGGCTGCTGGTTCCTTATTTTCAAATCTGAAAGTTGACAGTATGGGCTGGCCACACACACAAACACACACACACACGTCTGCACAGCCACCCGCTAATGACACAAGGGAAACTGAGTCCTCCTCAGGGCGAAAGTGACGACACAGCTGTTCTCTCCCCTTTTCCCGGAGAAGACGTCGGTCTTGCCAGGGACGGGAAGTTGTTCTGTAGGGAGTTGAGCAGCCCCTTCGCTGCGGTGAGCTTCCCGGGAGAAGCTGGGGTGCGTGCGAGGTATCAAAATCCCCTCACAGGGAGAGGCAGCGGATGCGGCAAGCCTGGTTCTGGTTCGGCCACGAATTAATTCATAAGCACAACCGCCATCTCTGGGCCCCAGAAGGGATGGCTCAACTCTTTCCAGGACAACTTTCTACTAGCTAATCGGAGAGGGTGTCGGAAAGAGAATTCTTACCTTCCTCCCTATTCTGGGTAACGTTAGCACCTGCAATGGCACAGTAAGAAAAATTGGAGGAGGAGGGAGAGAAGAAAAAAAATTGTGGGATGGTACTGGTATTTTGAGACACGCTATTTGCCAGTAATGATACACTGGGCACAAGATATAGGGTATAATATACCACGTGAATCGTGGCAAAAGCTGTGAAAAGAAAATTTAAAATTTACAGCCTGCAGCTCATTAAAAGAAAACTACTGTATTTTTCGCCCTATAAGATGCACCAGACCACAAGACGCACCTAGTTTTTGGAGGAGGAAAACAAGAAAAAATATATTCTGAATCTCAGAAGCCAGAACAGCAAGAGGGAGGGATCACTGCGCAGTGAAAGCAGCAATCCCTCTTGCTGTTCTGGCTTCTGGGATAGCTGCGCAGCCTGCATTCGCTCCATAAGACGCACACACATTTCCCCTTACTTTTTAGGAGGGAAAAAGTGAGTCTTATAGAGCAA
The DNA here is from genome assembly GCA_034642415.1 of Podarcis siculus. Taxonomy (NCBI): domain Eukaryota; kingdom Metazoa; phylum Chordata; class Lepidosauria; order Squamata; family Lacertidae; genus Podarcis; species Podarcis siculus. The sequence continues at coordinate 2,221,186 of JAXCMG010000040.1, forward strand.
AAAATACGGTAATTACAATGCAATGAAAATTATAACGGAAAAATTGGAAACCGCGGACGGGGGGTGGGGTGGGGAGTGAGTCAATCAATGTAAATTTGGATTGGATATCTATGTATAAGGAAAATGTTATTTTTAGAAAAATTGAAAATAAAATATTCAAATATTCAGAGACACGCTGTTTGCACTATAGGGTGTGCCAGAGAGCAGGTCGACCGCTAAGGAATAGCTGCAGGCGAGGGGAGGAGGAGGGCCAGCAGGCGACGTCTGTTACCTTCGTCATCTAGGGTGGGGTAGCTCCTGGCCCCCCGGAGGTCGTACTGGGCTTCGTCCTTCTCCGAGGGGAGCTGGCTTGCCGAAAAGGCGGCCAGGGGGCCAGAGGGCTTGACGGCTAGCAAGGCACTCCGCCCTTTCTTCGAGGGAGAGACCCTCAGAGCTGCAATTGGGGGGGGGAGAGAAGGAGAGCAACAGCAACGTCAGGTTGGACCAGCGTTTGGAGAGGAAAGACGTGCAGGGCTTGTGTCAAGAGCGTTTACCAGCCAAAGGAATGCACACAGCGGATAAAGGTAAAGGGACCCCTGACCATTAGGTCCAGTCGTGGCAGACTCTGGGGTTGCGGCGCTCATCTCGCTTTACTGGCCAAGGGAGCCGGTGTACAGCTTCCGGGTCATGCGGCCAGCAGGACTAAGCCGCTTCTGGCGAACCAGAGCAGCGCACGGAAACGCCGTTTACCTTCCTGCCGGAGTGGTGCCTATTTATCTACTTGCACTCTGACATGCTTTCGAACTGCTAGGTTGGCAGGAGCAGGGACCGAGCAACAGGAGCTCACCCCGTCGTGGGGATTCGAACCGCCGACCTTCTGATCGGCAAGCCCTAGGTTTTGTGGTTTAACCCACAGCGCCACCTGTGTCCCTAACACAGCAGATACTTATTGTCAAAAGGTAAGACTTGCAGCTCTGGAGACCTATGTGGTTCAATCTAGCGTCTAGGCCAGGCTTCCTCAACCTCGGCCCTCCAGATGTTTTGGGACTGCAATTCCCATCATCCCTGACCACTGGTCCTGCTACTTAGGGATCATGGGAGTTGCAGGCCAAAATAATCTGGAGGGCCGAGGCTGAGGAAGCCTGGTCTAGGCAGATATTCCCAGGTCTTGGTTTGTCCGCAGACAGCTTTCCAGGTCATGTGGCAAAGCAGGACTAAACCGCTTCTGGCGCAACGGGACACCGTGACGGAAACCAGAGCGCAAGGAAACGCTGTTTACCTTCCCCGCCGCAGCGGTACCTATTGATCTACTCGCACTGGTGTGCTTTCGAACTCCTAGGCTGGCAGAGCTTCTCCTGTGGGCGGGGTGGGTGAAATACCTGGGGGCGGTGGGGCCAAGGACTAACACAAATGCAATAAATGCTAAGAAGAGCAATCTCTTAGCACTTGTAACCCCAAAGGGAACGTGGAGGAGATGCAAAGTTGGTTTTGGCTCGCGCAGTTTTTCTCCCCAGCAAAAGCAAACAAACAGACCACACACACACACACTTACAGGTACTCTTCCTGAACACCGTGTTGGTCATGAATTTGAAGAACCTCTCTGCATAGAAGCTGGGCCTGTGGACCGACACTGTGTCCTAGGGAAACAGGGAGGGAGATGGAGGAGTCATTACCCGCAATTCCCAGGCAGAACAAAACCAGAGTCAAGTCGCTGCTGCGAGCCACCTTCGCAAAGCTGTAAATTAAACACTTTTTTTGGAGGGGTGGGGTTTGTTTCTGGGTGCCCGCCTAACAGCACCCCTGATTAAAGCTTCCTGTTTTGATTGTCATCTCAGAATGGTTATTTATTTAGTTTCATCGCTCATTTAGATGATTTCTGTATTTGCTTCGCATTTCCAAAATAAAAAGAGAGAAATTCTAATCGGTTTACAACTTTCTCCCTTAAAGGAAAGAATCAAAAGCCACGTTACAAAGAAATTAAAAACAAATGAAGAGTATTTACGTATTTATTTGATTTTATTTATTTAGTTGTAGCTTGGAAGTTGAACGGAATCCGTTCCGGAAGTCCGTTCGACTTCCAAAACATCCGGAAACCAAAGCACGGCTTCCGATTGGCTGCAGGAACGGTCATTTTCGGGTTGGGCCATTCGGGAGCCAAAACATTCGAGAACTCAGCTGTTCAAAAAAACTAAGGTATGACTGTATCACCCTTATGTTCCAGGGATGTACATGGTGTGTATAAACATACATACATACATACAACAATTAGGTAAAGGGACCCCTGACCGCTAGGTCCAGTCGCAGGTGACTCTGGGGTTGCGGCGCTCATCTCGCTTTACTGGCCGAGGGAGCCGGCGTACAGTGTTGAAATCTTTAATAAACAACCTCCCCCCCCCGCAAAAACGCCGCTAACAGTCACCTGCTTGCGGCAACCAACAATCGCTCATCCCACCTCTCCACTATCCGTGTATAAGACGACCCCCAGTTTTTAGCATTCCTTTAAAATAACCTCGGCTTATACACGGAAAAATACGGTATGCTCCTTCTGAGGCAGCGAGTGCTGGGAGCAGTTTTTAAACTTTGAAAATCGGCTCGTCAGGTTAAATGCAAAAGCAGCTCTGCGAACCGAGCGGCCTGTGGGGCCGAAACTCACCCCGTCGTGGACCAGAGCCTTCCACGTGTGCTCCAGCTTCTTGATGAATCTGGGTTGCGAAAGGAAGAAAGGAGAGTGGGATATTGGAAGGGAGAGACACACACAAGTCCTGCTTACCAAGGTAAAGGTAAAGGTACCCCTGCCCGTACGGGCCAGTCGTGACCGACTCTAGGGTTGTGCGCCCATCTCACTTAAGAGGCCGGGGGCCAGCGCCGTCCAAAGACACTTCCAGGTCACGTGGCCAGCGTGACGAAGCTGCTCTGGCGAGCCAGCGCAGCACACGGAAACGCCGTTTACCTTCCCGCTATAAAGCGGTACCTATTCATCTACTTGCACTTAAGGGTGCTTTCAAACTGCTAGGTGGGCAGGAGCTGGGACCGAACGACGGGAGCTCAGCCCGCCGCGGGGATTCGAACCGCCGACCTTACGATCAGCAAGTCCTAGGCACTGAGGTTTTACCCGCAGCGCCACCCGCGTCCCTTTTCTGCTTACCAAACATAACAACAACAACAACAACAATGCGTTCCCAGGAAAGCGTTCGTTAGGTGAGTGGTTGCGCAACAAGCCAATCGTTTCTATTATCTCTAATGGGAACATTTCTAATCCATTATCTCTTCCCCCCGCCACCGCAGCTGGCCATGGCTTCTTCCCAAAAATGGCTGCTGCAGCCAATCGGCAAGAGAGAGGCAAAGGAAAAACCAATCTGTCCAATCCACCCCTGGCAGCTTGGTTTGTCCGATTTCTCTCAATGCCCAAACTGCTGCTGTCGACCAGCAAACCACAAACAAGTAGCAAAGTGGGCAAACTCTGGCTGTCCGGATATCTGAATCAGCTGTGCGTGCAGTGAGGTTTGGACATAATTACCATATTTTTCGCCCTATAGGACGCACTTTTCCCCCTCCAAAAATGAAGGGGAAATGTGTGTGCGTTGTATGGGGCGAATGCAGGCTTTCACTGAAGCCTGGAGAGCGAGAGGGGTCGGTGCACACCGACCCCTCTCGCTCTCCAGGCTTCAGGAAGCTATCTGCAAGCCTTGGCAGCCCACGGGAGTTCCCGCCGGGCTCCCAAGGCTTGCGGACAGCAGCCTGCAGCCCAAAACCCGGGGATCGCAGCGGAGCGCGCCCCGGGCAGATATCCGCAAGCCTGGGGAGTTCCCGCCAGGCTCCCAAGGCTTGCGGATAACAGCCTGTTCTGGGGGCTTGGGGGGGATATTTTTTCTTTATTCCCCCCCAAAACTAGGTGCGCCCTATGGGCCGGTGCACCCTATAGGGCAAAAGATATGGTATTTATGTTTGGATAAGTGAATTTTTGGATAATGGGCAGGCGGATATGCAGAAACAAACACTGAGATGTTTTTACGGATGTAGAACCTCCCTGGGGAACCTTTGGGTTTCAAATCCGGGGCAGAAACTGTGCTGGTAACCATCAAAGGGCAAAAACTTTTGCACCCGGCCTTGCCTGGGACACCGGTAAGGTGAAGCTGCCGCTTAAATCTATATTCTTGCTCTCCGTCGACATTTTTGTGGGGAATACCCTTTCGGCAGGATAAGAAATCCATTGGGTTTTTAATACTTTGCAATCCTTCGGATTTTGTTTCAAATTTTTGTCGTTATTTACATGGGTGTGAGCCGCCAGAGTTCAGGGCTCAGAGCTGGCCACCGGGTACGATGGTGCCAAGCGACAGGCAGTTTTGGAGCCAAGCATCATTGGTGCTGCAGGAGACTCTTGAGAGTCCCATGGAGTGCAAGAAGATCAAACCTCTCCATTCTGAAGGAAATCAGTCCTGAGTGCTCCCTGGAAGGACAGATCCTGAAGCTGAGGCTCCAAGACTTTGGCCACCTCAGGAGAAGACTCCCTGGAAAAGACCCTGATGCTGGGAAAGATGGAGGGCACAAGGAGAAAGGGATGATGGAGGACGAGATGGTTGGACAGTGTTCTCGAAGCTACGAACATGAGTCTGACCAAACTGCGGGAGGCAGTGGAAGACAGGAGGGCCTGGCGTGCTCTGGTCCAGGGGGTCACGAAGAGGCGGACACGACTAAACAACAAATCATTGGGGGGGGGTGTGCACAGGACCCCACAGTGGAGAGAGAACTCAGGAGGGAGGCTGCATAGAATGATAACACTGAAGAGTTGGAAGGAACCGTTCTAGTCCAATGCCCTGAAACACAGGACGAAGCCAAGACCCTGAGATCGAAAGCCCAACTTATTTTCATCGCCCACAAACGGAGGAGACACGGAGGGAACACCTACCTGTAGGACTGGAGGATATCAATGATTCCCACGTGGAGGAGAAGGCGTTCGCCTTTGCCATTCACGGCTGGAATGCCACCCATTCTGAGAGGGAGGAGAGAGAGACCAGACCTGTCAACACCCACTGGCAGCAACCAGAAACATGCTCAATGCTTCGTTCATTTATAATGAAGATCATCAGGAGGTTTGGGCTGGGGGTTCTCTAATAGGTGGGTGATACCCAGCTCTACCTCTCCTTTAAATCAGAACCAGCAAAGAGAGTGAATGTCCTGTGCGAGTGTCTGGAGGCAGTTGGAGGATGGATGGCGGCTAACGGATTGAGGTTGAATCCCAACAAGACTCAAGTTCTGTTTGTGGGGACTCCCTGGTTCTGAATGGGGTCACTGTGACCCTGTAGGACCAGCCTGGGGGTCATTTTGGACTCACAGCTGTCCATGGAGGCGCAGGTCAGTTCTGTGTCCAGGGCAGCTCCATCTGGTACGCAGGATGAGACCCTCCCTGCCCGCAGACTGTCTGGCCAGAGTGGTGCATGCTCTGGTTATCTCCCGCTTGGACTACTGCAACGCGCTCTACGTGGGGCTACCTTGGAAGGTGACCCAGAAACTACAACTAATCCAGAATGCGGCAGCTAGACTGGGGACTGGGAGCGGCCGCCAGGACCACATAACATTGGTCCTGAAAGACCTACATTGGCTCCCAGGACATTTCCGAGCACAATTCAAAGTGTTGGTGTTCACCTTTCAAGCCCTAAATGACCTTGTATCCCTGAAGGAGCGTCTCAACCCCCATCGTCCAGCCCGGACACGGAGGTCCAGCTCCGAGGGCCTTCTGGCGGTTCCCTCCCTGCAAGAAGCCAAGTTACAGGGAACCAGGCAGAGGGCCTTCTCGGTGGTGGCGCCCGCCCTGTGGAACGCCCTCCCATTAGATGTCAAGGAAATAAACAACTATCTGACTTTTAGAAGTTTCCAAGCACAATCCAAAGTGTTGGTGGGCAGCTCTTTCAGGTTCTCTGACAGCGTCTGCAAGGGAAGAGGGGCAAAGGCCTCACAACCTGCTCCACTTACGTGTCGTCCGTGTCGATGGACTCCCCGCGGGCGGCCCCGCCCTGGATGGACTCCATCGCGGTGGAGTACAGGGCCTTCTGCCCCATTGGTCGTTTCTCGTCGGAGGTGCTCTGGGCCCCGTCCGCCTGCCGCTCCCGCTCTTGCTGGTCCATGTTGTGCACCCCCAGGAGCAAGCTGTAGTCCATGATCTTGAAGCTTTCAAGCACCTGGGGAGAAGAGGGTGGCTTGACCAATAGCCCTGGTTTGGCTTCACAAGTTAAGAATGCAAAACCAGGAACTGGCGGGACGCCGAGGAGTAGGGGCTGGGTTGCAATGAGTTGGCACCAGGAGACTGACGCATAGCTGTCAACTTCCAGATTTGAAAATAAGGGACCAGCAGCCTCGAAAATAAGGGATCAGCAGCCAAAATAAGGGATTTTAGTCAACCAGCTCCCGAGCCAAACGAAGCCTCAAGCAGTGGTTCCCACAGTGCAGCAACCTGGCAAAGGGGATGCAGCAAGGAAAACCACCGTCACCTCTCCGCTGGGAAGCGCTGAGCAAAGGCGAGTCCCCAGGCAACGCGGCCGATTTGATCGGCACAAGGCATGCAAGCTCCACCCCCCAGCCGTTCTTAGACTCCTTATTGGGTGAGCAACGCAGCCAAGCAACCCAGTTGGAGCCTCCCTCCTCCCTGGCCGGCAGGGAGGGAGGGAGAGGAGCTGCTTCCTTTGAAACCCGGGAAATTTAAGGGACATCATCAATAAGGGACAGCAGCGGGACACGGCGCTGGGATAAGGGACTTCCCCGCCAAATAAGGGACAGTTGATAGCTATGGACTGACGTGGAAGAAGGGACCAGTGGTTTGGGAGAGCCTGCAGCAGCTGGGAGACGGAAACCAGAGCGCACGGAAATGCCGTTTCCCTTCCCGCCACAGCGATACCTATTTATCTGCTTGCGCTGGCGTGCTTTCGAACTGCTAGGTTGGCAGGAGCTGGGCAGAGCAACGGGAGCTCACTCCGTCGCGGGGATTCGAACTGCCGACCTTCCGATCGGCAAGCCCAAGAGGCTCGGTGGTTTAGACCACAGCGCCACCCGCGTCCCCTGAGCAACCTACCAAGCAGTCCCTCTGCAGTGTCTTGACCACGGCGCTGAAGGTGTCCGTGTCCAGCATGATCCCGTCTGGCAGGTCCTGCATGAAGTCCAGGTCCTTGTAGGTGGGGCTGGACTTCTCCTTCTCCTTCTTGGAGGCCCGGCGCTTGTAGGTCGAGCCCTTCAGGTCGTACTTCAGGTGCATCTTCACCACACGGGGCAGGATGTTGTTCATCACCACCACCCGGATGTTCTTGCCCCCAGACTGGACGCAGTAGAGGCCGTAGAATTTGGGCAGCAGCGTCCGGGGATTCTGGTTCAAGTTCTAGAGGAGGTTTTTAAAATAATAACAACAGTAATTTAAAAACAGTGATGTATGGAAGTGGGAGCTGGACCATCAAGAAGGCTGATCGCAGAAGAATGGATGCTTTTGAATTCTGGTGCTGGAGGAGACTCTTGAGAGTCCCATGGACTGCAAGAAGATCCAACCTCTCCATTCGGAAGGAAATCGGCCCTGAGTGCTCACTGGAAGGACAGATCCTGAAGCTGAGGCTCCAAGACTTTGGCCACCTCATGAGAAGAGAAGACTCCCTGGAAAAGACCCTGATGTTGGGAAAGATGGAGGGTGCAAGGAGAAGGGGACGACAGAGGACGAGATGGTGGGACAGTGTTCTTGAAGCTACAAACATGAGTCTGACCAAACTGCGGGAGGCAGTGGAAGACAGGAGTGCCTTGCGTGCTCTGGTCCAGGGGGTCACGAAGAGGCGGACACGACTAAACAACAACAAATTTAAAAATGAGGAGAAGGAGACAGCATGTCAAGCTTTGGGGAATCGGGCTTCCTCCCCCGTGGCCATAAATGAGCAGATCAATCGAAAAGGAATTCTCACCAGTTAGTTTCTTTAAGAAACACAGCAAGGGACAAAAGAAAGCATCTAACCAGAATTGCGGTGCTCCCAATGAAGGCCTACTCTCTCCCCCTCTGTCCCTATTAATCTACGTCACTCTTACGTCTTGTAACCTGAGCTTGGAGCCTCTGTGTTTTCTGTTCTGACACTTTCTGAGTTCTCCAGGACTTTGTGGGAGGGTGGGTGTATACTCTCCAGAAACTGTGAACCTGTTAACCCTCTCTCTGCTAATGTTTCTTCTGCTAGCTCAGGGGTCTGCAACCTTTAAGACAAAAAGAGCCACTTGGACCCGTTTCTGAAGGAAAAAAAAACTGGGAGCCGCAAAACTCGTCATTATAAAAATAACTTTTTTGTCACTTTTTTATTATTTCTTTGTTTGACCCATCAGAATTACTCCTCCTCATAGAAATAAACGTTAAATTAACAAGTTACCTTTTATTGTGTGTGTGTTCTTCACTCCCCTTCAAAACAGTGACCAGCGTACATGCCCCCTTTCAATGCAGTGACCAGTGTACATGCCACTTACAATGTAGCAGGCGGGAAGGTGACGTCGGGACGGTGCGTGACTAACGCACGCACCACCCCCATGCGACGTCACAGCCAGTACAGCGCCCGCCACAGTGGGGAGTGTCGGGGCGCACAATGCGCCTCCTCCCCTCGCAAGTATCCACCCCGGAGCCGCGGCAAAGGTATAAAAGAGCCACATGCGGCTCCGGAGCCGCAGGTTGCAGACCCCTGTGCTAGCTGTTCCCTGTCCAGTATTTCCCAGCTTCTGCCTTCTGAACTACGCCCCTCTGCAAACCACTCTTCCAAATCTATACTGTTGCCCTGCTCCTGGGAAGATTCAGGATCAGGAGTAGGGGGTGGCTCCCACCATTCTTCCTCAGCGCAGCCCCTCCTCAGCACGGTCCCTGACACAGAAGTACAGAAACTGTCCTGAGCCTTCTCAGAGGGTCGGGGCAGGGCTTTGAATGCAGAGGGACCAGAGTTCGATCCCTGCTGGGGGGAGAGAACCTGCCTGAAACCCTGGAGGGCTGATTGCTGCCAGTCCGAGAACCCTAAGAGTTGGAAGGGAGCACAGAGGGGCACAGAGTTCGAATCCCTGCATTGGAGGGATCTTTTTCCCCAACATGGGGAGTCTCTGCATCTCTGCGGATTCCCGCTGCAACAAAGGGCCCCGAGAGCATCTTCCGCTGGGACGTACCATGTAGTAGCCAGGAAGCAGCTTCTGGAGGAATTCTGCCTCTTTGTGCATGACGGTCTTGATGATGAACTCGTCGTCGCTGGTGACGTAGAAGAGGGAGCCGCTGGCCCCGGGGTTGGACAGCTCGATCAGGGGCTCATTGCACAGGGAATACTGGGCGGGGAGGAAAGAGAGAGAAGGCAAAAGGCGTTCAAGGATGCAGCAGGCGTTAAGGGAAACTAACAGGCGGGCAAAATCGAGGGGCCTCTGAGACCCACCGCGAAGACGCCTGAGCCGGGGTTTTTTTTTTTGCCCTTTGGAAGAGGGGAAAGGAGCCGTCCTCACCAAGTAGTCATCTGGGCGGATGCCGAACAGCTCTCGGAAGTAGCGGAAAGCGACGGGTGCATACGTCTTGAACCTGAAGTCGGGGTAGTGGTGAGCTGGGGTGAGGTTGCTGCCTTCGCTGTGGCATGAGAGGAAGAAGACACAGAGAACAGCTCAAACTCTCTCTTCTCTAACCCAAAACGGTTTCCGCCTACAGAGCTCCTGTTATAGCGCAGCAGAACCGGCTAGCATTTGTCCCCATCTTTCCTCTAGGAAGCTCGAGTTGGCAGAAACAGATGTGTCCTTAAAACGGGTCTGTCCTTAAAACCTAATGACCCCCCCCCCCAGAGGTGGTAAACGTTAGGCCAGGCGGGGGGCCGGGAAGCCCTCCAACCCTCTCTGCCCAGACCTCAATACCAGTGTTAGAAACTCAGATTTATAAGCTAATGGCCAAATGGCTCCTTAAACCTAAGTTACAATTACCATAAAATTATGTCTAGGCACTATTTTTCATCCAATAGAGTTTGTTGTTAATTTCATGTACAGTGGTACCTTGGTTCTCAAAACTTAATCCATTCTCTGGTTTTTGCATGCGTTTCCGAGCACAGTTCAAAGTGTTGGTGCTGACCTTTAAAGCCCTAAACGGCCTTGGTCCAGTAGACCTGAAGGAGCGTCTCCACCCCCATCGTTCAGCCCAGACACTGAGGTCCAGCACCGGGCAGAGGGCCTTCTCAGTAGTGGCACCCGCCCTGTGAAACACCCTCCCACCAGATGTCAAAGAGAAAAATAACAACCAAACTTTTAGAAGGCATTTAAAGGCAGCCCTGTTTAGGGAAGCTTTTAATGTTTAACAGGTTATTGTATTTTAGTGTTTTGTTGGAAGCCGCCCAGAGTGGCTGGGGAAACCCAGCCAGATGGGCGGGGTAGAAATAACAAATTATTATTATTATTATTGCATGCGGGGTGGGAATGGGGAACATAGCTTGCTGCCCCCGCCCTGGCCACTACTGACACACAGCCCCCAGGGAGTTGACTAGGAAAGAAAAAGGTCCATGGGTTGCTCTCACTGCTACACCCCTCTAGCCATCTCTCCCGTCATGTTTGTGGCCAAGAGCTGCTGTTCAAATTGGGCTTTACCCTGACGGCTCCCCCCCCCCCCAATTTGCCAGCAGCCAACTTACCTGGGGAAGAAAATGCTCTCCACCACGTAGAAATCTTGCATCAAGACATCCCGCTCGGGCTTGGAGCTCAGGTTCCCCACCGTGTAGCCGATTCCCAGCTGAATGGCTCCCTTGAGCGTGGTGGACGTGGTCTGAGGACAGACAGGGTCAGAGCGGGTGGGGTTATGCCATGGTCTCCCGAAGCGGGGGCGTCTGTTTCTGGCTCACCCCTCCAGCTATCTGCCAGGAGAACCCACCACCATACGCTCTGCTAACATGCTGTATGCGGGGCTGCGCTTGGGAGACGGCTGAAACTTCAGCTGGTCCAAAATGCAGCAGCTAAATTACTGTCAGTGGGATGCGGGTGGCGCTGTGGGTTAAACCACATAACCTAGGATTTGCCGATCAGAAGGTCAGCGGTTCGAATCCCCGCGATGACGGGGTGAGCTCCTGTTGCTCAGTCCCTGCTCCTGCCAACCTAGCAGTTTGAAAGCACATCAAAGTGCAAGTAGATAAATAGGTACCACTCTGGCGGGAAGGTAAACGGCGTTTCTGTGCGCTGCTCTGGTTCGCCAGAAGCGGCTTAGTCCTGCTGGCCACATGACCCGGAAGCTGTACGCCAGCTCCCTCGGCCAATAAAGCGAGATGAGCACCGCAACCCCAGAGTTGGCCACAACTGGACCTAATGGTCAGGGGTCCCTTTACCTTTACCTTAAATTACTGTCTAGGGTGAGATCTTGTTTCAAAATAGCTGCACTGGCTGACAGTTCATTTCTGGGCACAATTTGAGGTGCTTGTGTTCAGGTCCCAAATACCTGAAAGATCGCCTCCTTCTCTACAGGCCCCCTCAGGTGCTGAGATCGAAAATAGAGGGGCGTCCTGGTAATTCCTCCGTGCTCAAGAGGCTCAGGGTGTGAGTATGCGGTGGCCCGAGAGCGGGGCCTTCTCCGTGGCAGCCCCTAAGTTGTGGAACCGCCTTCTCGCAGAGCTGTCTCTGGCACCTTCATTATACTGCTTCTGGAGACTGCTGAAGACACACCTCTTGAGGTGCATAGGTATTTTCGGACCCACCTTATTTTCACAATTGTCGTTTTAAACCAGCGTTTCTCAGACTTGGGTCCCCGGCTGGACTACAACTCCCATCGTCCCCCGACCATGGGGAGTTGTAGTCCAACAACAAGTTTGAGAAATGCAGCTTTAAATACCGTGTGATAACACTGTAACCCGTCCTGGTGACCTTAGGAGAAGGGCAGGAAACATATAAAGAAACGATACCTTCTTGTAGGTCGTCTCGCCTGATGCATCGACCCCGCGGTGCCCGATCTTCTTGCCCTGGCCGGCCCCCGGCTGCCCCGTCAACGAAGGTGCCTGAGGCAGGAAGGATTTCAAGGTCAGCCAAAACATCGCCAAGGCGGTGGGGAAGCTGACCCAGGGAGTGTAGGAAGATCAGGCAGCTTCCGGGACGCCAGCCAAACGCCCCAGCAGCTGAGATAGCTCAGTTGGTAGAGCATGAGGATCTCATTGTGGGCTCGAGCCCCACCTTGGGCAAAAGATTCCAGGGGGGCTGGACTAGATGAGCCCTGGGGTGCCCTTCCCAACTCCTATGTTTCCTCCAGAAATGGGAGAACTAGACGATCCCCTTCTGGGTTTTCTCTTAACTGTTCCTTCCAAGCTTTCACATCGTATCTACGGGACCGCCTCTTCTGGTCTGCCCCGCAGAGGACCTTAAGGACCATGAATAATCATAGTTTAGAGGTCCCGGGCCCTAAGGAAGTCAGACTATCCTCCACCAGGGCCAGGGCCTTCTCAGTGATGGCTCCAACCTGGTGGAATGCTCTGTCCCATGAGACCAGGGCCCTGCAGGATTTAACCTCCTTACGCAGGGCCTGTAAGACAGAACTATTCCGCCTGGCTTTCAATTTGAACTTAGCCTGATCTTTTATTCCCCTTCCTTCCCTCCCCCTCCCCTTTTTATGAAGATTACCCGCTCTGGGATCCCACAGCTAATTCTCCCCTGGTATCCGTGCTAGCCCAAATAGGACTAATTTAGCCAACCTAACCCTGGTGATCATCTAATGTTTATTGGATGGATTTCCCCCCTAAATTGATTTTTTGTTTTATTGTTATTCACGTTTTATACCGTATTTTATGCTGTTTTTTAATAGCATCAATTAAGTGTTTTAAACTTTGTTGTTAGCTGCCCTGAGCCGGGTTTTCTGAACCGGGAAGGTCGGGGTATAAATAAAAAAATATTATTATCCTTGCCTTCTTTGCCCCCCAAGGCCCTCAAAGAAGTGAAGGATCGTTGAAAAGCCATCCTATTATCAGCACCATACGGACCACAAGATCCCGAAGGTTCAGTAAAAGCCAACAGGGGCCGCTGAAGCAATCGAAGGATTCAAATCTCCTTCCAGTGACCTTCAGAACCTTTCCTAAAGAAATCGAGGGTTTGTTTTTCTCTGATTCTATCTTGTGATTTTATCTTGCAAACCGCCTTGAGATATTTTGATGAAGGGCAGTGTATAAATCTATTAAATAGTAATTTTCTAAAACAACGCCTTTTTCTGCAGATCCGGGAGCAAAGCCTCTGGGACTGTTAGCCTCTTAGCTGAGCTCAGGCCACAAATCACTCTCCCAAAAACTACCGTATTTTTCGCTCCATAGGGCGCACCGGACCATAGGGCGCACCTAGTTTTTAGGGGGGGAGAAAAAAAGGGGGGAAAATTACTTCCCCCCCCCGAGCCCCAAAGAGCAAAGAAGCCAAGACAGCGAGCGGGGTCCTGGCAACCTCTCCAGCCGGGAGAGGCGGGATGGATCCCGCTCGCTGTCTTGGCTTCGTTTTTAGCCGCGGGGCTGGGGCAGGCGAAGCCCGAGTTTCCCCCGACCCCAGAACAGGTCCAGGAGCAGCGGCAAGATTGCACGCAACCTCGCCGCCGCTCCCGGAGCTTGCGGATAGCTGCCTGAAGCCCGGGGATGGCAGCAGGAGTTGGCGGTGCGCTCCCACAAGCCTTCGAAGTGCTCTGAAGGCTTGCAGATAGCTGCCTGAAGCCTGGAATGTGAGAGGGGTCGGTGCGCACCGACCCCTCTCGCTCTCCAGGCTTCAGCGAAAGCCTGCATTCGCTCCATAGGACGCACACACATTTCCCCTTCATTCTTGGAGGGGGGGAAGTGCATCCTATAGAGCGAAAAATACGGTATACGAAGAAAACAAGAAGCCTGCCCCCAGTACCCTGATTCTTTCTTGGAACCACCTGACGTGGTTCGGATGACGATGGGACACCGAGTGGGACCCTTGATGTTTATCTGAGTCTCAGGAAAAGGTCAGGATAGAAGAAAGCACCTGAGCTCACCTCTGTTAAGACAGCTTTGCTCACCGCCGGCCCTGAGGAGAGAAGGAGAGAGTCGAGGTAAGCAGGAATGTCGCAGAACCCCACGAGGTACCTGCTGCAGAGCCCAGCGTGGTGGAGAGAGGGACCCACCTAACCCTGGCAAAGAGAGCCTGGCCTTCAACCCCATTGCCAAAAAAACCCCTGCCCCTCTTCCTCCAAATTAAACCGATTGACATTTCCCTTCCGTTCTCCTTGACTTGCTGTGATGCTGAACACACATGGGAACAAGTCCCTATTCAGTGTTGTGGGATTGACGTCCAAGCAAACGCAAAAAGAATGCCTTATGTGCATTGCTCAGGAGCCTAGTCCACATCGAGGCAATCTGAGGCAGCTTATATACCAGGTGGGGACCTCACAGTGCCAAACTGGGACGGGAAACGTCACGGTCCGGTCTACGGGCGATTGAAGTCCCGGCTGAGGACGTTGGGACTGGGTGCAAGATGGGAGCAGGAACTGGAGTCCAGAAGCCAGGAGTCACGAAGCCAAGGGTCCGAGGATCAGGAAGCAAGGAGTCACGAAGCCAAGGGTCCGAGGGTCAGGAAGCAGGGAGTCACAAAGCCAAGGGTCCGAGGGTCAGGAAGCAAGGAGTCACGAAGTCAGGGGTCCGAGG
>JAXCMG010000040.1:2235786-2245885 GCA_034642415.1 Podarcis siculus
CAGATAGCAAGGAGTCATGAAGTCAAGGGTCCGAGGGTCAGGAAGCAAGGAGTCACAAAGCCAGGGGTCCGAGGATCAAGGAGTCATGAAGTCAAGGGTCCGAGGGTCGAGAAGCAAGGAGTCAAGGAACCGAGGTCCGAGGATCAGGAAGCAAGAAGCCAAATGCAGCAAAGCAGGAAACGAGTTGCTATGGCAAAGAGCCGAAGGGAAATGCTGACCTTATATCCCTTCTCGGCTCTTGCCACCAGGTGCTGTGAGTTACCAAGCGGCCTCACCTGTGCGGCTGCACCTTGCCCCTCCAGAACAAACTTAGGAAGGCCCCAGTCCTGCGAAACCCTACTGGTCACAAGGCCTGGCTCCTGCACGCACTCCTGACAGTAAATCCCTCCAGAGAAGTAATGCCTATGTTCTTTCGGAGGAAGTCTGCCTCTGAATATCAAATGCTGGGAATCCTAGAATCATAGAGTTGGAAGAGACCCCAAGGGCCATCGAGTCCAACCCCCTGCCAAGCAGGAAACACCATCAGAGCACTCCTGACATATGGTTGTCAAGCCTCTGCTTAAAGACCTCCAAAGAAGGAGACTCCACCACACTCCTTGGCAGCAAATTCCACTGTCAAACAGCTCTTACTGTCAGGAAGTTCTTCCTAATGTTTAGGTGGAATCTTCTTTCTTGGAATCACGGGGTGCGCAGTTGCTGTGACTTTCAGCTCCTGCCTGTAGGGACAGGATTCTAGGCTAGATAAGACCCCCTTTGGCCTCATTCAGCTGCTGCAGGGCTCTTCCGATGTTCTTAAAACTGGTCCGTCAAGGACAAAAGTTCCAGCTTAAACCCACGATCCCCACCTCACTACAGTACGGTGAAATGTTTGGCCGGGTGAGACACAAACCATCCAAAGTGCTGAGACCCAATCCACGTCTAGTCCCTCGGAGCAGATTTGGCAGACTACTCAATGGCTGGATTCATCTAATGAATAAGCTCTGCGAAAGGACTTCGGCTCGCACAGTGGGTCTTTCCACCGCACCCTTCGCCCTCCAAAACTGATTTGTTGGGAGGAAGGTTTGTTCTGTCCGGCAAGCCGAAGTGCAGGTGCAAATGCAGTGCTGAAGAGCACATTATTATTCTTTAACGTCCCTCCCCTCCACCAGCTTTTAACAGTCTGGGAAGTAGCCTAGGCATGCACTCAGTCAATGAAAAGCTTATTCAACCATCCCATGGACTTTCAAAGTCTTGAAATCTATCTTCATCACAGGGACTGGGAACTTTTAGGGGTGTTTTTTGGTTTGTTTTATAACAGAGTGGGACAACAAAGGTCCGTATAGTAAAAGCTCTGGTTTTCCCAGTAGTGATGTATGGAAGTGAGAGCTGGACCATAAAGAAGCCTGATGGCCGGAGAATGGATGCTTTTGAATTCTGGTGTTGGAGGAGACTCTTGAGAGTCCCATGGACTGCAAGAAGAGCAAACCTATCCATTCTTACGGAAATCAGCCCTGAGTGCTCCCTGGAAGGACAGATCCTGAAGCTGAGGCTCCAAGACTTTGGCCACCTCAGGAGAAGAGAAGACTCCCTGGAAAAGACCCTGATGTTGGGAAAGATGGAGGGCGCAAGGAGAAGGGGACGACAGAGGACGAGATGGTGGGACAGTGTTCTCGAAGCGACCAGCATGAGTTTGACCAAATTGAGGGGGGCAGTGGAAGACAGGAGTGCCTGGCGTGCTCTGGTCCAGGGGGTCACGAAGAGTCAGACACGACTAAACGACTAAACAACAAAAACAACAGGGACAGGTACCCAGGAAGCTGGATTTGGCATATTCTGTGTTGTTGTTTTTCTGGCCCCAAACCAAAGCCCAGATATACAACCCCCAAAACTACCCATTATGATGCAGGTGGAGGTGGAAACCGAACCCTTTTAACACATACAAACCAAGAGACTGCAGAGAGCACTGCTTCTAGGGAAACTGGGCTGGCTAATCCCTTCTCTGCCAGCTGTCAAAATTCCAGCGCTGGAGATTAGCTTCAGTTTTGCAATAATGACCGCAATCGGCTTTGCCTTGCCGCATTTAAGTACCTAATAAAAAGTCCCTAGGGATGAACGGAGTCCAGGTGGAGGGGGGGGAGAGAAAACCCATAGATAAGCACAATTAAAAAATAAAGATGAGAGGCGGGATTGGGAGGACGGGACCAAACGAAGGAACCTCACAAACAAACATGCCGGGCTATTGCGTCTCAAATGCGCAACGGCAAAAATCCGATTTGCGACACGGGCCGAAAGGAACGCCTCTCGCTGGCGGCTTGCCAGGGGTATTAAGGGGGCACTTATCTCTTAAGCCAGCTGACAGATGGCCTGTTGCAAAAAAAAATATATGCCAGTAACAACAACTCATTTAACTCCGGTGGCGTGAGGGTGATGCTGTGTAGCCAGGGAAGCCAGGGCCTTTGCAACCTAGCCTTGCTTATCGAGCACTGCTCACATCTCTCAAGACTGCGCCAAGAAGCACCTTGCCTGTTACTATCCGGGTGCCCTCCAGATGTTGGGGGGCACCATTCCCTGCACCCCAAGTGCACACACACCTGGAGGGCTAACAGTAGCCAAATGGTGGCTTGCATGAACCTGCCTCCCCCCCTTCCATGATGATGATTATGACCTTTAAATGCTACATTTCCTCCAAGCGTGGGGTAAAGGGTACTCAGCCCACCTTCTCTAACCTGAAACCATCATTATCTATAGCGCTTCTACTGCCAAGCGGTGGAGCTACTGATAAAGGTGAAGGTAAGGGGACCATTAGGTCCAGTCGTGGCCGACTCTGGGGTTGCGGCGCCCATCTCGCTTTATTGGCTGAGGGAGCCGGCGTACAGCTTCCGGGTCATGTGGCCAGCAGGACTAAGCCGCTTCTGGCGAACCAGAGCAGCGCACAAAAATGCCGTTTACCTTCCTGCCAGAGCGGTACCTATTTATCTACTTGCACTTTGACGTGCTTTCAAACTGCTAGGTTGGCAGGAGCTGGGACCGAGCAACGGGAGCTCATCCCGTTGCGGGGATCTGAACTGCCGACCTTCTGATCGGCAAGTCCTAGACTCTGTGGTTTAACCCACAGCGCCACCCACGTCCCTGGAGCTATTGGTATTCATCATTAAATAGCTACTTACTGTGTTTACATCCTGCCGGCCTTCCAAGGTGGCACAAGTCATCCACCCCAACACCAATCCCCTTCCCATCTTCACAACAGCCCCGCAAAGTAGGCTAGGTCTGTGACTGAGAGTCTGTGACTATCTCCCTCTCCAAAGGCTACTAGGGGGTTGTGGCGCTCGTCTCGCTTTCAGGCCGAGGGAGCCGGCGTTTGTCCGCAGACAGCTTTCCGGGTCACGTGGCCAGCAGGACTAAACTGCTTCTGGCGCAATGGGACACCGTGACGGAAAACTGAGCGCACGGAAACGCCGTTTACCTTCCCGCCAGAGTGGTACCTATTTATCTACTTGCGCTGGTGTGCTTTTGAACTGCTAGGTTGGCAGGAGCAGGGACCGAGCAACGGAGACTAACTTAGTTGAGTATTAACTAGGGAAGGAAGAAGAGAAAAGGCCAGGCGTCTTCTCCCTGATGTTAATCTTCTTTCTTGTAACTTGAAGCCATTGGCTCCGAGTCCTAGCCCCCAGAGCAGGAGAAAACAAGCTTGCTCCATCTTCCATGCGACAGCCCTTTAGATATTTCAAGATAGCTATCATAGCTCTTTAACGGGCATCTCTCTGGCCACTGTGAGATGAGGATCCTGGCCTCGAGATGGGCCCCTGTTTTGCCTCATCTGCTTATTTAGTTTTGTTTAAACTTGTCTGGGAACTGACAAGGGAGGGCATCAAAATGCCGCTACCCAAATGCAAAAATCACATAAGTAAAAGCGGCCCACTTCAGTGCCTGGCGACGGGGCGAAACTCTGGTCGGAGGTAAGAACTCACACCACGAGAACTCTGGTAAGAAGTCACGCTGCGAAGGCATTTATGTGTCATCCGGAAAGGAAACAGGAGCAAGGAAATGCAGGCAGCTGCAGTCCACACACACACACACACACACACACCCCACACGCGGAAGGCTGCATGTCTGGTCTAATCAGCTCAACACCCAACCCAAAATGCAGAAAGGAGACATTAATAAGGACCCAGAAGCGCTCTGGCAGCTCAAGTCTAGACAACTTAAAAGCATGGAGTGCCTAGCGAGCCATGGCGTCAAAACGTGTCCTGAAACGGCCGCATAGGCATCCTAAGAAACAGAGAGAGCAAGAGAGAAAGGTGCCTTTTTGTTTTAAAGGAGGGTGCCTCAACCCTACACCCCCACTGGCTTTGTAGAGCCCTGCTATGGGGCAGCTCCATAAATTCAGCCAGTGAATAAATATGGAGAAAGCAAAATGGCTCTGAAATGTTTTCCTTGAAGCCGGATTGTTTCAATGGGTGTTCCAATGTGCCGTAACCTGCTTGGAGGTTTTTCTTTAAAATATGAAGCGATATAGAAATGGAACAAATAACAACAGCGACAACAAATTCCGTCGAGAACAAAATGACGTTCCATTGTGGCGACTGTAAAGGTAAAGGGACCCCTGACCATTAGGTCCAGTCGTGGCCGACTCTGGCGTTGTAGCGCTCATCTCGCTTTACTGGCCGAGGGAGCCGGCGTACAGCTTCCGGGTCATGTGGCCAGCAGGACTAAGCCGCTTCTGGCGAACCAGAGCAGCGCACGGAAACGCCGTTTACCTTCCCGCCGGAGTGGTACCTATTTATCTACTTGCACTTTGATGTGCTTTCGAACTGCTAGGTTGGCAGGAGCAACAGGAGCTCACCCCGTCGCAGGGATTCGAACTGCCGACCTTCAGATCAGCAAGTCCTAGGCTCTGTGGTTTAACCCACAGCGCCACCGTAACCTAGGTTAAAAGCGCCATTTGGTGATTAGCTTATATATCTGAGTTTGCTAACACTGGCTAGATGGACCCCCACCCTCTCTCTCGCCATATAAATATATCTCTGCATAAGCTCCAAATCCAGCTCCTCAAAAGAACTGCTCTCCACTGCCGCAGGGTAAGGCCAGCCTTGAATCACGCTCTCATTACTCATCCTGGCTGGCGGAGCTTGGCGTTCCAGCCCTCTGTACCACCGTGGCAAAGGATCAGAGTTCCACCCTCCCGTCCCAAACTCCACCCCGGGGAGCCAGAATCAGTGTGGGCTGAAGATGCTTCCCTGCCTGGAGCAGAATTTATTCACACTGCGCTCACTCGGCTAGGGCCAACTGCTTTAAACGATCTCGCCACGCCACCAAGGCATCAAACCCTGCCCATTAATCCTAGCTACTGAGGCAGCCTTGTGCCGTGTTTCCGCAGAATGGGGAAAACTCTGAACTTTTCTTTTTCTAAATGCAGCATCTTACTGGGCTCTCCAGCCCAAAAAAAGGCTCCCAGAGCAGCTTACACACACCATCTATTAAAATAAGGCAGTCTACTTCCTTCCATTGGGATGTGGGTGGCGCTGTGGGTTAAACCACAGAGCCTAGGGCTTGCCGATCAGAAGGTCGGCGGTTCGAATCCCCGCAATGACGGGGTGAGCTCCCGTTGCTCGGTCCCTGCTCCTGCCAACCTAGCAGTTCGAAAGCACAAAGTGCAAGTAGATAAATAGGTACCGCTCCGGTGGGAAGGTAAACGGTGTTTCCGTGCGCTGCTCTGGTTCGCCAGAAGCGGCTTAGTCCTGCTGGCCACATGACCCGGAAGCTGTACGCCGGCTCCCTCGGCCAGTAAAGCGAGATGAGCGCCGCAACCCCAGAGTCGGCCACGACTGGACCTAACGGTCAGGGGTCCCTTTACCTTTACATTACTTCCTTCCCAGATGGAAGGAACTGCAGATGGAGTGAGCTCTGCTCCTCAGCTCTCCTACTGCCATCATCACCAGGTGGTGCCAAGGCTCAGGTCCAGTGCCCAAAATATGCCAGGCACATTTCTCCAACGAGCGCAGGTCTGATGGCAAACCACGTGGAGATCTCTGGATGCCAAGTTTGGCGGCAGACATCTCCATCTGGCCGGCCCCTCCAGCTTTCTTAAGCAGCTCAGCAGAAGAGCTTTCTCGCTGCATTGATATCCCAACTTTTTGCGAAAGGAGAACACGGTTCGACCTCCTCCTCAGTTAATCCCTACAATGACCCTGCGAGGTAGGCTAAGAGGCTGCAACCGACTCAAAGGTCATTCAGTGAGCTTCGTGGCGGAGCGGAGATTCGAATCCTGATCTCCCAGGTCCTCGTCTGTCACTCTAACTAGTGCACCTCACTGGCTTCCTAGAGTACTTCTGCTATGGTGCAACTCTACAGATTAAGTAGGTAAATAAAGGTGTCTCCTAAAATTCAGAAAATTATTTCATCTCCTTTACATCTGACAGGAGGGCGTTCCACAGGGCGGGAGCCACCACCGAGGAGGCCCTCTGCCTGGTTCCCTGTAACCTCGTTTTTCGCAGTGGGGGAACCGCCAGAAGGCCCTCGGAGCTGGACCTCCGTGTCCGGGCTGGACCATGGGGGTGGCAACGCTCCTTCAGGTACACGGATCTTAAACAACCCGTTTTAAAACAGCTGGGCTGGTCGCCAGTTTGTTTCAAGGCGCCCACAAACGACTCAGGGCCCAAACACCTGAAAAGGCCTCCTACTTCCTGGAAGACCCTCTCGGGTGCTGAGGTTGGCAGAGCGGGCCCTCTTAGTAGTACACCCTCCCTCAAAAGCTCAGGTGGGTGGCGGGGCCAGGGAGGAGAGCCTTTTCCGTGGCAGCCCCTAAGCTGTGGGACTCCCTCCACACAGAGGTGAGTCTACAGCTTTCAGAGAATGCTGAAGACTCACCCCTTCACCCTGACTTTCAACATTTGAGGACCCACCTGGTTTTCATGGTTTTTGAGTTGTTTACGTGTTTTTAACACTGTGTTCCAGGGACGTGGGTGGCGCTGTGGGTTAAACCACAGAGCCTAGGACTTGCCGATCAGAAGGTCGGCAGTTCGAATCCCCGCCACGGGGTGAGCTCCCGTTGCTCGGTCCCAGCTCCTGCCAACCTAGCAGTTCGAAAGCACAAAGTGCAAGTAGATAAATAGGTACCACTCCAGCGGGAAGGTAAACGGCGTTTCCGTGTGCTGCTCTGGTTCACCAGAAGCGGCTTAGTCATGCTGGCCACATGACCCGGAAGCTGTCTGCGGACAAACACCGGCTCCCTCGGCCAATAAAGCAAGATGAGCGCCGCAACCCCAGTCGGTCACGACTGGACCTAATGGTCAGGGGTCCCTTTACCTTTACCTAACACTGTGTTCCAGCATGGCAATGGGCTCTGGGACCTCAGGGTGAGCAATAAATAACATGAATGCCACAGGTTTGACAGCGGAAGAACTTCGGGGGAAGAGGAATGAAAGGACATCTGTGTACCAGGGGGAGGCCTTGAGATGTGCACATCAAACCAGGGCATGTTTTTAAAGGCTGTAACAAACACCAATCCTGTTATTACCGTGAACATGATTTGAATCCCAGCATCACCCACACGCAAAGAGGGTGGAGGGGGGAGAGAAAATAAACAATCTTGATTTATACAGCTTCATTGTCACATGCTGGTTAAAGGGTGTTACAAATGACTCACGGAGGGAGGGGTCCAGCTTTTTAACCATGCTATTTTTAATTGGGGGGGGGCCTGCGAGTTCTTTTATCGTCTGAGGCTATATTTTGCATCTGATGTGTTGCCGTTAACAGAGAAAGTAAGCAAGGCGCTATTAAAGATGGGTTTTCTTTCCGCTGGTGAGGGTTGCATCTAAACAAATAAAAGAATATTTTATTTATCCCTTCCCTCCACTCAAATAAAGTGCCCCCTACACTGAGGTATTGATGGCCTCAAAGTTTGTTTAAATCCAACCAGATTAAATGGTTTAAGAGGCAGCTGAGATCTTTCTGAAACTGCTGATGGGCCTGGTTTTAAAACGCCTTCCTGCTGCCTCAAATCGCAGTTCTCTCAACTCCAGGCATTTCGGAACATCTCCTCAGGGCGGGTGGGAAGAGGACAAGCTCAGTTTTTTCTTGACTTTAAAAATAAATTCCAAACTGACCTGGCCGGGGGCGGGAGCATCCACTGAAGACTCAGTCAGCAGGAGTGGAAACGGGGGTGGGGACAGTGTCAGAAACTCAAATACATAATCTATTTGCCAAATGGCACCTTAAACCTGGCTTACAGTCACCTCGATGAATTGCCTAGGGGCGTCTTATGCAATTTATACTTAATGTTATTATTACTGTCTGTTTTATTTCCATACCGCTTTGTATTTTGAAGAACAAATCCCAAAGCGGTTTACACCACGTGGAAACAAACAACCCAGAATAAAACAAATTCAAGCTGCAGGGGAAATGTTTTGGATCCTTCTCTAAGGGACATTTTGCTTTCTCCAGTCGCAAATGAGGCACCCAGGGATCCCCACGCGGTTGCAACTGGGCACGCGCCAGTCGCAAAACGTGGTTGGCACCCGGTTAATTTCTAACACTGCGTCCGGGGAAGGGAGTGTCAGCCTAGCCTACCTCTCAGTCTTGTTGCGGAGATTAAATGAGATGGGGAGAGCCATATATGACACCCGGAGCTCCTTAGAGAAAAGAGTGGGACTGCAACAAACCCTCTTTACTTGGGTGCCAGTCCTGTTGGGACTCAATGGGGCTTACATCTGAGTAGTCACATGAAGGGTGCGATCTCCTCTACTGGTCTGCGTCATGACTTGGCAACGCTTGACGGCTAATGGCCGTAATCCAAGCGTGATGCAGCCCGTCACCCGTCACTAATACCTGGGTCACTGCCACTATGAGTCACGCCGGCGGAGCAGGCCAAGTGAAACAAATGATAATTAAGACCCATAACATCCAGATTTCAAGGGGTCTACCCTTGAGTATGGAAGTGAGAGCTGGACCATAAAGAAGGCTGATCGCCGAAGAATGGATGCTTTTGAATTCTGGTGCTGGAGGAGACTCTTGAGAGTCCCATGGACTGCAAGAAGATCCAACCTCTCCATTCTGAAGGAAATCAGCCCTGAGTGCTCACGGGAAGGACAGATCCTGAAGCTGAGACTCCAAGACTTTGGCCACCTCAGGAGAAGAGAAGACTCCCTGGAGAAGTCCCTGATGTTGGGAAAGATGGAGGGCACAAGGAGAAGGGGACGACAGAGGACGAGATGGTGGGACAGTGTTCTCAAAGCAGCCAACATGAGTTTGACCAAACTGCGGGAGGCAGTGGAAGACAGGAGGGCCTGGCGTGCTCTGGTCTAGGGGGTCACGAAGAGGCGGACACGACTAAACGACTCAACAAGAACAACAACAAATCCTTGAGTAGAACTCAACACTGCCCATGATGGCTAATGCACTAGGTAATGGTTTGATTCCCACCCTAAGATGATGAGGGTAATAATAATAATAATAATAATAATAATAATAATAATAATAATTTATTATTTATACCCTGCCCATCTGGCTTGGCTTCCCCAGCCACTCTGGGCAGCTTTAGGTTAGAGGGTAATCCCCCTCTAACCTATCCCACCCAGTGTTCGAAATTTGCCAGGGACCGGACACATTTTGCACGCGACTTTCAACCTGGGAAGACGCCGGGGTGTCAGGATGGCACCTGACATCTCCATCGTCTGGGGATCATTGGGTCTCGGCTGTTTCCACACACTAATACACTGCCCTGCAGAATCAGTTGTATTTTATCTGCGCAGTTGCAATGAATTTTTGAAACCGAAACGCTTTTTTCCATGCAGCCCAAGTAGGAGCAAGAGCAGTTCAGGAAAAGAGGTTGGAATATAGGCCAATATACGACTGT
The DNA here is from genome assembly GCA_034642415.1 of Podarcis siculus. Taxonomy (NCBI): domain Eukaryota; kingdom Metazoa; phylum Chordata; class Lepidosauria; order Squamata; family Lacertidae; genus Podarcis; species Podarcis siculus. The sequence continues at coordinate 2,245,619 of JAXCMG010000040.1, forward strand.
CTCCGGATCAAGCGACTTTTCGTCTTTTAAGTTCTCAAAGCTCTTCACCAGGGGTCAGCAAACCTTTTCAGCAGGGGGCTGGTCCACAGTCCCTCAGACCTTGTGGAGGGCCAGACTATGTTTTTTGGGGGGAAATGAACGAATTTCTGTGCCCCACAAATAACCGAGAGATGCATTTGAAATAAAAGGACACATTCTACTCGTGTAAAAACACCAGGCAGGCCCCACAAATAACCCAGAGATGCATTTTAAATAAAAGGACACATT
>JAXCMG010000040.1:2258195-2277684 GCA_034642415.1 Podarcis siculus
CCCGGCATCGGAACGATGTCCCGAAGCCGGGTGGCGGGGCCGCGAAGCCTGGGCGCGCTGGCAACTCTCCGCAAGCAGCGGGAGCGCTCCCGCTGCTTGCGGAGAGGTCCGCGAAGCCTGTCCTGGACCTCTTCTGAAGGCAGGCGGGGGGCAAAAGTCTTTGTCCCCCCTGCCTGCCTTCCCAGGGGCTTTTAAATCGCCCCGGACAGCGGAGAAGTCCTCCGCTGTCCCGGGCGATTTTACAATGCCGCCCGCCAGAAGAGGTCAGGGGGAGGCGGTTTCCATAGGAACGCATTAATTGATTTTCAATGCATTCCTATGGAAAACCGTGCATCGCAAGATGAAAAACTCGCAAGACGAAGAGACTTGCGGAACGAATTAATTTCGTCTTGCGAGGCACCACTGTACTATACTATACTATACTATGCTATGCTATACTATAAAACCCCTAAAAAATTCTGAAACCCCATTTTAAAATGCACTATACTATACTATAAAACCCCCTAAAAAAATCTGAAACCCCATTTTAAAATACACTATACTATAAAAACCCCTTAAAAACTCTGAAACCCCATTTTAAAATACACTATACCATACTATACTATACTATACTATACTATACTATACACTATACTATAAAATACACTATACTATAAAATACACTATACTATAAAATACACTATACTATAGAGACCCCTTATACTGCGTTTAGAACCAGAATTGCATTTGCGTAGAATCTGTTTCTGATTCGCAAAGGGGGGATAAGTTTGGATCATTTTTGAGGCAGCTGTATGTGAAATATATTGTACGTATATCTGTGTATTATGTATATTTGATTGACATGTTTGAAATATCTGGGGAAACCCATGTCAAAAGCGAAGGTTCTTTGGGCGAATTTCCTTAAAAAGCCCAGGGACTTTAAGCATTCTGACGGTTAGCATCCCAAATGAAAATAAAAGAGTGTTTCTTTACGCAACAGCAGCAGCCAGAATGCTAACAGCAAAATACTGGAAGAGTGATTGAATGCCTACAAAAGATGAGCAGCAACTAAAGCTATAAGAGTTCCTTGAACTGGCTAAAATGGCAGAATTAGTAAGAGATCACTCAGGTGATAAGGTTAAAAAAAGGAATGAGATTGCTTTAAAAATTATCTGAAAAGATTCGGTTCCGTAAGTAGATTGTGCTTACGATTAATTTCACAGACAAAAGGGGCGAGGGGCTGATTTAAATAAATGAACACAGAATACTTGTTATGTAAGAGAAGTGTTGAAGCCGCAAAGAGATAGAGAGGGAAATCAATTAATATAGCAGGGGTTCAAACTAGTTTTCTGGAGCAGGAAGAAAAAGACCGTAAAGGAAGAAAGAAAAAGAAGGGATGAAAAGGCATCTCTTTCTGAGAACCTAGTGTACAGAATATTTAAATTAGTGTTTGTATCCTTTGATTAACTTGTATTTGACAAATTCTTTTTCCTTTATTTTTCTCTTTTCCTATGTATTTTTTCCTTTTATTTATGGATATCTGGACGTAATGTTTAATTTATGTTTCTTTTTTGCGATCTAAAAAAAATGCAATAAAATAATTTAGAGTCAGAAGAGGAGGAGGAAAATCACAGGGACTGCCCCTGCAGGGTCGACGTTTTTATTGGCCAACTTTTACACCAAAGGGAGACATCGAAATAGAAAACAAGGTCCTTTCCCAGCAGCCAACCGCCGCTTGCACAGCTCTCCGCATCACAACGACCGGACCTTCTTGAGTTTGTTTTCCTGCCAAATGTTCAGCTTCCGCAGCTTCCGCCAATATTCGTGGGTCTCCGGGTCAAGCTCCTCCAGTTTCTTGGGGGGTCCAAGGTACATCTGGAAAAGCCTGGAAGGGAAAGGCGATGGGGTGAGCCGAGAAAGCGGGAGAGGGAATTGTGTGATGGTTGAGAGCGCATCATTGCGCCTAGAGGCTAATCTTCCCTAAGTAGAATGACAGATCTGGGACAGGACACTTACCATATTTTTCGCTCTATAAGATGCACCAAACCATAAGGCGCACCTAGTTTTTGGAGGAGGAAAACAAGAAAAAAATATTCTGAATCCCAGAAGCCAGAACAGCAAGAGGGATCGCTGCGCAGCGAAAGCAGCAATCCCTCTTGCTGTTCAGGCTTCTGGGATAGCTGCGCAGCCTGCATTCGCTCCATAGGACGCACACACATTTCCCCTTACTTTTTAGGAGGGGAAAAAGGGAGTCTTATAGAGCAAAGAATACGGTAACTCTTGGCGTCGCCTAAACTCAAATCCCCCCAGTCTAATATCCTGAGCACTGCAAGATCCCCAAAGCGTCTGGACTAAAATGGTCTATCAAAAACTTCCCTCTTGTGGTTTATCCCCACAACAGCTACTCACTTTGGGTTTTAGTAAAGCAAACAGTCTAATTTGTCAGCACCTAAATGATCTTCGCTGTGGGTTAAACCACAGAGCCTAGGGCTTGCCGATCAGAAGGTCAGTGGTTCGAATCCCCACAACGACGGGGTGAGCTCCCGTTGCTCGGTCCCTGCTCCTGCCAACCTAGCAGTTCGAAAGCACGTCAAAGTGCAAGTAGATCAATAGGTACCGCTCCGGCGGGAAGGTAAACAGTGTTTCCGTGCGCTGCTCTGGTTCGCCAGAAGCGGCTTAGTCCTGCTGGCCACATGACCCGGAAGCTGTACGCCGGCTCCCTCGGCCAGTAAAGCGAGATGAGCGCCGCAACCCCAGAGTCGGCCACGACTGGACCTAATGGTCAGGGGTCCCTTTACCTTTAAATCATATCGAGCGTCAGAACAACTTGGCCACAATAAGGACATTTTGCCCATGGCATGACTGCTTTGCACCTTCCCATTTTGACTCTCCGGCACCCTATCTGCATCATCTAGCAATTCTAAATAATAGACGCGCTTTGACTCTCGCAAGATTGAATGTCTTGCCCTCGGCTGGACTTGAGGGATGAATACAACAGATCCCACAGGGAAAATGTCCCTGTGGAGACGGCAGTCCCGAATCGGTGGCACATGCCCTTCTGGCTTGCCCTCTTTATAAAGATTTGAGGAATGAGATTATCACCCCTCTTTTATTGTCCACTCCGGGTCGCCCAGCCACTGCCCCAGTGTCCTTTCTCTGGGCAGATCAAGATGAGCAGGCGACAGCAAAGGTGGCAAGGTTTTTCGCTGGGGCAATCAGAATAAGCTCCACTATTTGACCATTGATTCAAAACCGTTACTTCTATGCTATGGATTCAGGTCAAAAGTATTTTTGGCTACTGGATATATTTTGGGCATGGGGGTGGGGGGGGCAAAAGACCTTTCCAAAAAAGCTGCTCCTCCGATTCAAAACGGGAACCGGGAACCTGAGGTTCCTCAACGCACCGCCCCCCGAATCTCTATCTCTTTGCACACATCTTGTGGACTAGAAACTTGATTTGTTAATTGATGTCTGCATTTCTACAGAAGGTTGGCTCTTCGTCTGCGGCAAACTCACCATTCCGGATATTCCGAGTCCGGCTTCAAAGCTACCTCTGGGCCTTCCTTGTAGATGTTGACTCCCACGGCGTGGGTGGTGAGGATCGCGGCGTCTTTGCAGACTTCGGGACCCTTCATGTCTTCTTTGGCGGGGCCTTTCCCTCTGAACTTTACACCTGGATGAAAACAGAAAGAGAAGGGAAACGATCCGTAATGAATTGGGGGGGGAAACGTTGCCTCCATTGTCCTTGAGGTTGCTGGTCATACTGGGAAGGGAGCAAAGAGGAACAGGTCTTAAAATTGGCTGGGAAACGAAATAACTCTATGAGACACTGGGGAATAGATATAGGACATAATATAGATTTTAATCTCTGGGGGAAACTCTGAAAGAGCGGTCTGAAGTCTACAGCATGTTATTCCTTGAAGGAGAAGTACCCGAAAATGATTTACAGATGGTATTTTACTCCGAGTAGGCTTGCTAAGATGTATAGGACGCGGGTGGTGCTGTGGGTTAAACCACAGAGCCTAGGGCTTGCCGATCAGAAGGTGGGCGGTTCGAATCCCCGCAATGACGGGGTGAGCTCCCGTTGCTCGGTCCCTGCTCCTGCCCACCTAGCAGTTCGAAAGCACGTCCAAGTGCAAGTAGATCAATAGGTACCACTCTGGCGGGAAGGTAAACAGCGCTTCCGTGTGCTGCTCTGGTTCACCAGAAGCGGCTTAGTCCTGCTGGCCACATGACCCGGAAGCTGTACGCCGGCTCCCTCGGCCAGTAAAGCGAGATGAGCGCCGCAACCCCAGAGTCGGCCACGACTGGACCTAATGGTCAGGGATCCCTTTACCTTTAGGCTTGCTAAGATGTATAAGACGGAATCGGATATGTGCTGGAGATGCAATGAGAATGAGGGTACATTTTATCATATGTGGTGCAGTCTACCTGCAGAGTGGCCAATACAATGCAATACATTGTCTACCTGCAATATTGTCTACAGTCTACCTGCAAATTGGCCAGTGCAATACAACACATTGGCCCTCTGACCATGTGCAGAGTTCACCCCAACCAGCCTCCCTTTTAGGGGGAAAGGAAGGGAGCAGAACCTCCACAGCGCAGTGCAGTCTACCTGCAAATTGGCCAATACAATGCAATGCATTGTCTACCTGCAATATTGTCTATAATCTACCTGCAAATTGGCCAATGCAATACAACACACTGGCCCTCTGCCCATGTGCAGAGTTCCCCCAACCAGCCTCCCTTTGCAAAGCCCCCCCCCCCGGGATCCTGGCTTACCGCCGGCCTTCTTGGCGTAGCTGCGGAGCCCCGGGCCGGGCCAGAGGAGGCTGCGGGCCGGGGAGAGGCGGAGCACGGCCCGCAGCTGCAACCCGGAGAGAGCCATGAGCGAGGAGAGGCTGCCCGGGCTCCGCGGAGGCGCACGGAGTCTGCGCGGGAGCCGGAGAGCATCCTGGGAAATGTAGTCCGCTTCTTTGAATTTATTTTTTTTAATTTGCAACGCAGAATGCAATTGCGTTGGCCCGCCTGTTCCTGATGATGCGGCTTGTTTTATTGATAACATTTTAGTAATTTTCAAAAACAAGAACAAAAACAACAGTAGAAAAAATCATAAGACCAATTTTTATTATTTTATTTTATTTTAAAATATTTATTAAGGTTTAACAAATACAGAAAGAGAAAAGAAAACAAACAATAAAAAGTACATCAAAACATTAAAAAAGAAAAAACAGTGCTTCTATTTTATTTTATTTTTTGAGGTTGTGATTTACTCTCTTTATATATATATATGTATATACATTGCACCTTGCAATTAGCGGAGAATCCATAGCTATTTGTATTGGCTGCATAGGGTGATATAATCCAATATTAGAAACACTCAGAGTAGACCTATTGATAAATTCCAGCATTAGAAATACTCAAGTTAGACCTATTAATGGGGACTCTGGCCCTTAAATTATATTGGCTGCATAAATGCCAGTATTAGGAATACTCAAGACTTAGACCAATTGGAATTAATGGAGACTCTAGCCCTTAAATTATATTGGCTGCATTTTTTGTTGATGTTATTGAATTGTTTAGTCGTGTCCGCCTCTTGGTGACCCCCTGGACCAGAGCAAGCCAGGCCCTCCTGTATTCCATTGCATCCCGCAGTTTCGTCAAACTCATGCTGGTCCCTTTGAGAACACTGTCCCACCATCTCGTCCTCTGTCGTCCCCTTCTCCTTGCGCCCTCCATCTTTCCCAACACCAGGGTCTTTTCCAGGGAGTCTTCTCTTCTCCTGAGGTGGCCAAAGTCTTGGAGCCTCAGCTTCAGGATCTGTCCTTCCAGTGAGCACTCAGGGCTGATTTCCTTCCGAATGGAGAGGTTGGATCTTCTTGCAGTCCATGGGACTCTCAAGAGTCTCCTCCAGCACCAGAATTGAAAAGCATCAATTCTTCAGCGATCAGCCTTCTTTATGGTCCAGCTCTCACTTCCATACATCACTATTGGGAAAACCAGAGCTTTAACTATACAGACCTTTGTTGGCAAGGTGATGTCTCTGCTTTTTAAGATGCTGTCTAGGTTTGCCATCGCCTTTCTCCCAAGGAGCAGGCGTCTTTTAATTTCGTGGCTGCTGTCACCATCTGCAGTGATCATGGAGTCCAAGAAAGTAAAATCTCCCACTGCCTCCATTTCTTCCCCTTCTATTTGCCAGGAGGTGATGGGACCAGTGGCCACGATCTTCATTTTTTTTTATGTTGAGCTTCAGACCATATTTTGCACTCTCCTCTTTCACCCTCATTAAGAGGTTCTTTAATTCCTCCTCACTTTCTGCCATCAAGGTTGTGTCATCTGCATATCTGAGGTTGTTGATATTTCTTCCGGCAATCTTAATTCCAGCTTGGGATTCATCCAGCCCAGCCTTTCGCATGATGAATTCTGCATATAAGTTAAATAAGCAGGGAGACAAAATACAGCCTTGTCGTACTCCTTTCCCAATTTTGAACCAATCAGTTGTTCCATATCCAGTTCTAACTGTAGCTTCTTGTCCCACATAGAGATTTCTCAGGAGACAGATGAGGTGATCAGGCACTCCCATTTCTTTAAGAACTTGCCATAGTTTGCTGTGGTCGACACAGTCAAAGGCTTTTGCATAGTCAATGAAGCAGAAGTAGATGTCTTTCTGGAACTCTCTAGCTTTCTCCATCATCCGGCGCTTGTTTGCAATTTGGTCTCTGGTTCCTCTGCCTCTTCTAAATCCAGCTTGCACTTCTGGGAGTTCTCAGTCCACATACTGCTTGAGCCTGCCTTGTAGAATTTTAAGCATAACCTTGCTAGCGTGTGAAATGAGTGCAATTGCGCGGTAGTTGGAGCATTCTTTGGCACTGCCCTTCTTTGGGATTGGGATGTAGACTGATCTTCTCCAATCCTCTGGCCACTGTTGATTTTTCCAAATTTGCTGGCATGTTGCTGGCAAATTTGCTGGCATCCTTCTTATATGGGCTAAATCTTGGGTTGCAGTGATGCTTCCAGGCCTGCAGAGGGCAGCAGACGACCTTGTGCCATAACCACGTGGCTGCAGCCGGAAGTGCCGGGTTGACCATAGAGGTATTGAACATAGATCTAAGAAAAAGCAGAGGAGCCTGCATTTTCCACCCAACCATCACTTTCAAGAGCACTTGGTTGGAGAAGTAAAGAAGAATTGGGATCAGATCAAAAACCGTACATTAAATCAAGGAGAGGAATGAATGAATGAATGCATTGGTCTCTGAGTGTGGGAGGGGCACAATTATTATTTTTGGGGGGGAGGCTTTTTATAGTGACCCAGGAAATGCCATGTTTAGGTGGAGGGAAGGGTCATCTCTATAATTTTCGTGCCTCTAAGGTGCCGGTGGAGGACAGCCTGGGAAGAACTTCAATTGCTGCAATGGTGAGAGCAAAGGACCCCTTTAAATGAGGCTGGGGGCTCCCCTCTGCTTGCATGGGAGGGCCAAGGGCGCTGCAAAATTGCAATGGGCAGCAATTGCGGGGGGGTGTGTGGAGCAGAGTCCAAAATTTAACAGGCTTTTGCTGCAAACCCTGCAAAAAAAAACAAACAAAAAAAAACCACCAAATTCAGTAAAAGGAAATTTGGAATTAAAAGTGGCGATACCAGCAGCGGCCACCGGAGGGCGCGCGCGCGCACTTTATAAACTTCCTCGTTCTATTCATTCCTTTCCCATCTAAGCTATTAGTGCCAGCACTGAACGGCAGCTGAGCTTTCAGACAAGCTATTTTTTCTTTTTTCGGCCAGCTTTTCTGCGGGAATCGGAGGTGGAGAGCCAGGAAGGGGACCAGGGAAGGGACATAGGGAACCATTAATGCGCAAATAATAATAATAATTTATTATTTATACCCCGCCCATCTGGCTGGATATCCCCCAGCCATTCTGGGCGGCTTCCGACAAAACACTGAAATACAATAACCTATTAAACATTAAAAGCTTCCCTAAACAGGGCTGCCTGTTGGGTAGTTCTTTTTCTCTTTGACATCTGGTGAGATCTAAGATGCGAATGCTGTACTGACATGTAGGCCAGATCCCTTGCTTGAGCCGACTAAGCGGAGTGTTTCAGGGCGGTAGAGCTCAAAACCATGAGGACCGGGACCTCGGTTCATTTTTATTTGAAGCCGGCGGTTTCTGCATTGCCGGGGGTGGACTAGATGACCGCCGGGTCCCTTCCAACCGTACGATCCCACAATTCTATAAGTCTATTCCAGCTCACAGACTCAGCCCCCAGTAATATATCTGAAACCCTTGCGCACCTCTGATTCGGTTCAAAGCTGTTTCTTCCTATTTAAAACCAGGTCTTTTACCGTATTTTTTGCTCTATAAGACTCTCTTTTCCCCTCCTAAAAAGTAAGGGGAAATGTGTGTGCGTCTTATGGAGCGGATGCAGGCTGCGCAGCTATCCCAGAAGCCAGAACAGCAAGAGGGATTGCTGCTTTCACTGCGCAGTGATCCCTCTTGCTGTTCTGGCTTCTGAGATTCAGAATATTTTTTTTCTTGTTTTCCTCCTCCAAAAACTAGGTGCGTCTTGTGGTCTGGTGCGTCTTATAGAGCGAAAAATATGGTAATTCGGAACAATGAAGACTGGAAACTTCTGGGCTTGGTCTGGTCTCAGGGAGCAGTTCCGATGTTCTCGGGTTAGGCTAATTGATCGGAGGAGAATTAGCCTTCCGCTGATGTCAGACACTGGAGTGGGGGGCGATATTTGTGTCTCCTGACCCATGAAACCCCTGCCAGCGCGGTTGATGGCTGGCCGGGAGTCGTAGCTGGAATGGAGCCTCCATGCACAGACGCAGTCTGTTGTTGTTGTTTAGTCGTTTAGTGGTGTCCGACTCTTCGTGATCCCCTGGACCAGAGCACGCCAGGCACTCCTGTCTTCCACTGCCTCCCGCAGTTTGGTCAAACTCATGCTGGTAGCTTCGAGAACACTGTCCCACCATCTCGTCCTCTGTCGCCCCCTTCTCCTTGTGCCCTCCATCTTTCCCGACATCAGGGCTGCTGAAACCATATAACACCGGTCTTGAAAGACCTACATTGGCTCCCGAGCAAAATTCAAAGTGTTGGTGCTGACCTTGAAAGCCCCAAACGGCCCAGTATCCCTGAAGGAGCATCTCCACCCCCATCGATGGCCCGGACACCTGGGTCCGTCTTCCGAGGGCCTTCTTGCGGTTCCCTCCCTGCGAAAAGCGAGGTTACAGGGAACCAGGCAGAGGGCCTTCTCGGTGGTGGCGCCCGCCCTGTGGAACTCCCTCCCGTCAGATGTCAACAAAATAAACAACTATCTGACTTTTAGAAGACATCTGAAGGCAGCCCTGTTTAGGGAAGCTTTTAATGTTTGGTGTTTCGTTGTTGTTTAGTCGTTTAGTCGTGTCCTCATCTTTGTTTCCCCCTGGACCAGAGCATGCCAGGCCCTCCTGTCTTCCACTGCCTCCTGCAGTTTGGTCAAACTCATGTTTGCAGCTTCGAAGACACTGTCCCACCATCTCGTCCTCCGTCATCCCCTTCTCCTTGTGCCCTCCATCTTTCCCAACATCAGGGTCTTTTCCAGGGAGGCTTCTCTTCTCAGGAGGTGGCCAAAGTCTTGGAGCCTCAGCTTCAGGATCTGTCCTTCCAGTGAGCACTCAGGGCTGATTTCCTTCAGAACGGAGAGGTTTGATCTTCTTGCAGTCCATGGGACTCTCAAGAGTCTCCTCCAGCACCAGAATTCAAAAGCATCCATTCTTCGGCCATCAGCCTTCTTGATGGTCCAGCTCTCACTTCCATACATCACTACTGGGAAAACCAGAGCTTTAACTATATGGACCTTTGTCGGCAAGGTGATGTCTCTGCTTTTTAAGATGCTGACTAGGTTTGTCATCGCTTTTCTCCCAAGAAGCAGGCGTCTTTTATTTTCATGGCTGCTGTCACCATCTGCAGTGAAGGCGCAGTCTACCTTGGCTTAAGGCTGGCCGGCGTCCTTTAAACCCATATTCCAGACGGAGGGCAAACACAGCCTGCCTGGCTGTTCCTTCTCTCCCGCACTAAAGGCTCGGTGTCAGGAGGCGAAACTCGAACCCGGCACCCGCCAGCACCAATCAACCAGCGGGGCAGGGAAGGGGGGAAAATGTTAGCTTGTCTGAGATGGGACACACACAGACCCCAACTGCCGCCCCAGGATGGATGTTTTCCAGCGGCATAGATGTTTCCGCCAAAGCCGGGCGGATTGGGCGGCCTGCCACGAAGGCGTTTTGGAGCCCTGTAGCCTGGAAAGAGCATGGAAACTTGTCGGTTTTAATTGGGTGGGGGGACGGAAACCCCCCCAGCTGCCGTTGTTGGGCCTGGGGGGTTCGGCGCAGGCTGTCAATTTCTCCTGCAACCCACCCACAACCTTGCTTGCAACAGGAGATGGGGGAAAAATTTGTCTGTGCATGCCAAAACCGCGTCCTGGAGGTGTCTCTGAATTGATGCCGTCTGCCGCGAGGCCGGCAGTTTGCTGGAGAAACGGGACAGAGACCAGGAAGCTGCCGGGTCTGTGTATATGGGGCATATCTCTTATTTATTTATATTTTTTAATTAATATTCAACGAGACGAACCTCATGGTGCTGTCCAGGCAGCAGCAGGGCACGACGCAAAGGGCTTGTTCTTCTAAGGATCGTAAAGTCCGATGGTGTATTAGTGTTAAAATTATTGTGTTGAAATTTCTAATAAAAATTTCAAAAGGAAAGTTGGAAAGGGGTCCCCGGGGGTCATCCATCCCAACCCGCTCGCAAGGCAGGAATCTCGGCTAAACAGAGGACCACCCAACCTCTGCTTCAAAACCTCAGAGGAAGGAGAACCGTCCACCTTCCCATCCCGTCTCAAACGCCTTGGTACTCAAACAACTTGGAACCCAAACACTGCAAACCTAGAAATAAGTGTTCCGGTTTGTGAACATTTTTCGGAAGCCAAATGTGGTCCGTTTTGAGTGCCACACTTTGGTTTTGAGCATTATGCTGAGGTCTGTCTGTTTTTGCTATTTATTTTTTGTTTTTGCGGCTCTTTTTGTTTTGTTTTGTGGGGATCCGAATTCAGCTACTGATGGATTGATTGTGCAACTGCAGTACACTGATTATAGCTTTCATTTTATGGCTCAACAGTCTTGTTAGAGAGTAAAATTTGTGTTCAATTGCTGTTTTAGGGGGTTGTTTTTAAAAGTCTGGAACGGATTAATCCGTTTTGCATTGCTTTCTATGGGAAAGCGTGCCTCGGTTTTGGAACGCTTTGGTTTTGGAACGGACTTCCGGAACAGATTAAGTTTGAGAACCAAGGGACCACTGTACAATGGGAGATTAGCCTCTACCCAAAGACGTCGTGGATTTTGGAGGCGCCCGAACCCCGGACGAAAGGGGGAAACGATCCGAAAGGAAGGCACGCTTGGCAGATCCTCTCCTGGGATCAACTTCCACCTGGAAACCACCATTAAGACCATGGGTAGGCAAACTAAGGCCCGGGGGCCGGATCCGGCCCAATCGCCCCCATCTCAAGGGGGTTGGTTTGGATGACCCTCGGGTGTCCCATTCCAGCCCCCCAATTCTGTGCCGCCGGCGCGTTCCTTTGGCCCAGGCCAGGCTCCAAAACAGCCCAGCGGAAACTTCCTTATGAAGTGCGATCGAAAGCCGGATTTGGCACAGCAGCCAAACCGGACACCGTCCGTTCCAAAACTCAGGTTTTGGGGAATGGGGGCAGGAATTTTAGGTTTGTGGACTTGCCAGCTCATATCCCCATAACCCATATCCCCAACCCCTTCCAGCCCACGATTTGCACGTAATATATATTTATATTTCTCGAAGCGGAACGCAGTCCAAGGGTTCCTTGTTTTGCACACACGCAAAAAAGGAGAAACTTTTAAAAATGATTATTTCTTCTCTTCCTATTTTCTTCCATCGCTTTGTTTTCTTCGACGGAGACTCTTTTAATAAAATAGAGAGAGAGAGAGAGACTTTTAATGTGCCGAAAAATATACAGAGCCAAGGTCTGGCAAGAGCCGATTTTGGCAAGGAGAGCATGGCCAAAGCGTGGCAGGAAGATTTAAAGACAATAAAAGAATACCATTCAAGCATTTCGTTGTAGAAATGGTTTCTTTATTTGTTTGCAGAATACGGGTAGATATTCGAGAGCTGCTGGCTGTTCTGCTACAGATGTTGTGCGAATACAAAAGCTCCGAAAAGTGAAAGGCTCTTTGTTCTGCTTGTTCGTCTCAAATTAGACCTGATATAAATTAGTCCTGACGCCTCTCTCTGTGAGTTTCTGTACGTATTTAAGATACGTATGCAAGAGGCTAATTTATAATGGTCTTTTGGGGATCACTCGTGTTCTTATGGGGCTGCGTGGTTTTATACTTTCTGGGTCGCCCATGACCACATTATTAGAGAATTGTCAAATCGGAAGGGACCACGGCGGTCATCCAAACCAACCCCCGGCGATGTGGGAATCCTTTGCCTAGAGAGCTTGCCGTGACAGAGTCAGGATTCGAACCCTAATCTCCCACGTCCTGGTCCAACACTCTCTAACCACTACCCCCCCTCCGTCTTCCTAGACTTCTTCTGCTATAGGGCAACTCTATAAATTAAGTAGGGGGGGGGATCAAAACGTCCCTTAGAGAAGGATCTGAAATATTATCGATCAATCAATCAGTTCTTTATCGCAGTCCAAAGACCCACAAACGGAACCCGGTGCATAAAAATATTCTAATTGAAGCTTGTTTTATTTGATGCTTTATCCGCTTCGATAAAGAGGTACCTAAGAACTTAATTCGTTCCGGAGGTCCGTTCTTAACCTGAAACTGTTCTTAACCTGAAGCACCACTTTAGCTAATGGGGCCTCCTGTTGCCGCCGCGCTGTTTCTGTTCTCATCCTGAAGCAAAGTTCTTAACCCGAGGTACCATTTCTGGGTTAGTGAAGTATGTAACCTGAAGCGTCTGTAACCCGAGGTACCACTGTATTTTGCCTTTGAAATTGAAAGCCATAAATGAAATGAAATGGAAATGATAATATTGGCGAATGTCACCACGGGAAAAATAAATGGCACTTTGACATTCCATCGGGGAGTGGCCGCAGCTCAGGTTCAAGATTCTGTTTGGCGATTCGTGGATATTATCTGAGTTTTTTAAAGCTGAGTAGACCTGGAGGAAGTGCAAGTAGATAAATAGGTACCGCTCCAGCGGGAAGGCAAACAGCGTTTCCGTGCGCTGCTCTGGTTCGCCAGAAGCGGCTTAGTCCTGCTGGCCACATGACCCGGAAGCTGTACACCAGCTCCCTCGGCCAGTAAAGCGAGATGAACACCGCAACCCCAGAGTCGGCCATGACTGGACCTAATGGTCAGGGGTCCCTTTACCTTTAGACCTGGAGGAAAGGGATGTGGGAGGTGCTGTGGGTTAAACCACAGAGCCTAGGACTTGTCAATCAGAAGGTTGGCGGTTCAAATCCCCGCAATGACGGGGTGAGCTCCCGTTGCTCGGTCCCTGCTCCTGCCCACCTAGCAATTCAAAAGCACGTCAAAGTGCAATTAGATAAATAGGTACCGCTCCGGCGGGAAGGTAAACGGCCTTTCCGTGCGCTGCTCTGGTTCGCCAGAAGTGGCTTAGTCCTGCTGGCCACATGACCCGGAAGCTGTACGCCAGCTCCCTCGGCCAGTAAAGCGAGATGAGCGCCACAACCCCAGAGTCAGCCACAACTGGACCTAATGGTCAGGGGTCCCTTTACCCTTTACCTTTAGACTTGGAGGAAGAAAAGTCGGTCGGCGACCGTGTACAGAGGCAGCGATTCCTCTGAATGGCTGGGAATCACAGGAGAGGAGAGCCGCTCTTGTGTTCAAATCCTGACAAGAGCATTGGCCCCTCGCTCCATCGAAACTCATCTCCCAAGCTTAATCCCCCTTTTTTCCCATTTGCAGTTGGAAGCGGACGTCCAGACCCTCGTCCACCGCTTCTATGCCCTTCAGAGCGAACGGGTCGAAGCCTACCACCTCTTCGAAGAGTGAGTATCGCTGACCGGTTGTGGTTTTATTTTGGGGTGGGGGGACATAGCCAGGTTTCCAGAGGAAGAGCGGCCTTCGTGTCCCGCTCACGGGCTTCCCGTTGAGGTGCCCAATTGAGGATATCTGGCCTGGAACCGACGTTATGGGACTACAAAGCCCATCGTCCACTGCCAGCTCGGCCAGTCGCAGTGGACGATGGGCGTTGTAGTCCAACTTCTAAATACAATCTTCTTGTGTAGCGCTCACGACGACGCATTGGGTACATATATGCGCGTCCCACTATGGGGTGCATTTTTCGCCGCTTCCTACCGTTATTATCCCGCAATCTTATTTTTCCTGCTCTCAATGGCTGTTTACTATTATTGCTTCGTTTTGTTTGGCTGGTTCGTTTTCAAATAAATGACAACAACAAATAGATTCGAAAACGCCAGGATCCCGGCAACCCTAGTTCACTGTCGGCCGGTTTTCAGGACCCCAGAAAGGTGGTTTCGAGACCCCCACCAAAGACCCCATCCCCATTCTTTTCTGTGCTGCCCCCAATTTCCGTGCCTCTCCGTCCAACGGGGGAAGGAGGCCCAGAAGGGGTGGGGGGGTTCCCTCCCCGCTTTTCCTGCCGCACCCAGGGCTTTTTTTGGCTCGGGTGCCCCTGATGAACACCAGATGAGCCGAACGGGGGGTGGAAAAACCTCCCTCCCTAGACACCTGTCTTCGATTTGCAGAGAGAAGGCGCTCTGGAGCGGGGTCTCTGGGCAGGGGGGCGGTAATTGACTTCTGGGGAATCGAGAACCGAGACCCTCCGGCAACCCCCCACGACTCCGACCGAGCGGGCCTGGCTTCCCAACCGCCCCCCTTCCGCCAACCCACTTGGCAGGGGTGACGCCCCCCGTTGCCAGGCAGGCTGGTTTGTGCGGGACGGTTCCTAATTCACCCATGCCTCTTGCAAATCCAGCCCAGCGAGGTCACGCCAAAGGGGTGGGGCTTTTTGTAGAATCGTAACATTTGGGAGAGGGATGTGGGTTAAACCACAGAGCCTAGGGCTTGCCGATCAGAAGGTCGGTGGTTTGAATCCCTGTGACGGGGTGAGCTCCCGTTGCTCGGTCCCTGCTCCTGCCAACCTAGCAGTTCGAAAGCACGTCAAAGTGCAAGTAGATAAATAGGTACCACTCCGGCGGGAAGGTAAACGGCGTTTCCGTGCGCTGCTCTGGTTTGCCATAAGCGGCTTAGTCCTGCTGGCCACATGACCCGGAAGCTGTACGCCGGCTCCCTTG
Source organism: Podarcis siculus (assembly GCA_034642415.1). Classification (NCBI taxonomy): domain Eukaryota; kingdom Metazoa; phylum Chordata; class Lepidosauria; order Squamata; family Lacertidae; genus Podarcis; species Podarcis siculus. Next base: position 2,273,468 of record JAXCMG010000040.1, read on the forward strand.
GCCAATAAAGCGAGATGAGCGCCGCAACCCCAGAGTCGGTCACAACTGGACCTGATGCTCAGGGGTCCCTTTACCTTTAGACCTGGAGGAAAGGGATGTGGGAGGCTTCAAAGGCAGCCCCACGGAGAGTGCATGGCTGTAGTCCAAGCGGGAGATAACCAGAACATGCACCACTCTGGCCAGACAGAGTCCCCCCAAAACAGTACTTCTGTCTTGTCAGGATTCAACCTCAATCTGTTAGCCACCATCCATCCTCCCACCGCCCCCAGATACTCACACAGGACCTTCACCGCCTGATTTAAAAGAGGCCATTGAGGTCCTTTCCAACTCTGCGATTGTGTGCCAGGAGACATGAAGCCGGGACGTTCTGCATTCGGCCCAGACCTCGGTCTTCAAGTCCAGGCAATGGGTACACCGCTGCTTCTTTCAACCGTTTTCTCCCCCCTCTTTCCCGCCAGGGGCCACCGGGCGTATCTCCGAAGCGGCCCTGACTACGACTTCGCCCGCTACCGCCAGCTGGTGCACGAGATCACCCAGGCCTTCAGCGGGATCTCGCGGGAGATCCTGCAGATCAAGGAGCAGCTGGAGGGACCTCGCGGGCGGCCCGATCTCGCCCAACACCTGGGGCGCCTCCAGGAGAAGGAGAAGGAAAAACTTGAGCTGGTGAGAGAGAGAGAAGGGGTGCGTGGTGGCCGGCCTCAACTTTGCGCCCATTTTACAGGTGCAAAACTGATCCCCTTCTGGTTTCGTGCCGGAAGAGTGTTTTGATCTTGTAATCAGGATCGGTGGTGTCCGGAATTTCAGGTGTGGACATCCCTTGAGAGCGTTGTGGGTTTTTTGAGGGGCTTGTATGTATTCATAGAATCATGCCGTTGGAAGGGGCCCTAACGGTCATCCAGCTCAACCCCCTGCAATGCAGAAATATGCAGCCGTCCCATACAGGATTTGAACCCGCCACCCTGGCCTTGTCTCCCGTCTGCAACAGATGCTTTGGCTTAAAGTTTTCTTCATTGCAGGAGGTTCAACTAGATGACTCTGGAGGGCCCTTCTATAATTCTTACCACGCTATAACCGACTGAGCTACCCAGCTCGCAAAACGTCAGAACGCCCCTTGGCGCCATAAACGCCTCGTTTATCGTTTTGCCTTTTTCGTTTCGACCGTTTGCCGTCGTTTTTGCCTTTGCGAACCGGCCTGATCTCTCTTCAGACGAACGAACGAATATTATTTATAGCAAAAACGGGGGGGGGGGGGGGAGAGAAAGCGATAAAAGACGGAAAATCATCAGAGGTCTAAAATAACGTATAAGTTACGTACGTGGTTGTTGGAAATGATATGTTAATAAAAATATAAAAGGGAGGGAAAGAAAGCTATAGCAAAAACATTATTTTGTTAGGTAAATCCTGAAACTCTGGCTTATTTCGTTCTATAATAAAACGTTTCTTTTTTTAAAATTATAAATATTATTTATAAATGAATATTATTGCATCTATAGCCCACCTTTGCTCTCAGGGGCTACTTCCCTCTCTGCCTTCCCATTTAATCCTCACAACAGACCTACAAGGTTGGTTAGCGACCAGCCGGAGGTTGGATTCAAACCCAGGTCTCCTCCTGCCTTTCGGGTCCGGGTCTCTAACCACTGCACGGCACTGCCCCTCTTGCAAACTGCGGTCCCAGCAAACTGGGGGGGGGCTGGTGATTTCTGCGCCCCCGTTCGTCTCCTCCAAGAGGGTCTCACCTCCACGTTTCCCCCCCTTCCCAGACGGCGCAGCTGCAACTTGCCAAACAAAATGCTCAGGACCACCCCGGCGTAGAAGCCCACCCGCAAGAGGTTCGGGAGCTCAAGCAGAGGTAAGTGAAGGGGACCCCCGTGGTTGCAAATCGGAAAGAGGGGTGCGACGCTTTTGCTTTTAAATGCCCCCCCCACCCCGGATTGCATCAAGGCTCTCCAACCAGGAAAAACATGCGTTTATTTTTATTTTTGAAAACTCGGCCGTAACTCTCACAAAGTATCTGCATGCAGAGACGTCTCTCAAGAGGGGAGTCCTGTTGGTTTGAGGCTTGTTGTTGTTTAGTCGTTTAGTCGTGTCCGCCTCTTTGTGACCCCCTGGACCAGAGCACGCCAGGCACTCCTGTCTTCCACTGCCTCCCGCAGTTTGGTCAGACTCATGTTTGTAGCTTCGAGAACACTGTCCAACCATCTTGTCCTCTGTCACCCCCTCTCCTTGTGCCCTCCATCTTTCCCAGCATCAGGGTCTTTTCCAGGGAGTCTTCTCTTCTCCTGAGGTGGCCAAAGTCTTGGAGCCTCAGCTTCAGGATCTGTCCTTCCAGTGAGCACTCAGGGCTGATTTCCTTCCGAATGGAGAGGTTGGATCTTCTTGCAGTCCATGGTTATAATCTCCCACAATCCCCCCTGGTTGCAATCACCCACAATACCCCCTGGTCGCAATCTCCCACAATCCCCCCTGGTTATAATCTCCCACAATCCCCCCTGGCTGCAGTCTTTCACAATCCCCTTTGATTGCAACCTCCCACAATCCCCCCTGGTCACAATCTCCCACAATCCCTCTTGGCTGCAATCTCCCACAATCCCCGGTGGTTGCAATTTCCCACAATCCCCATTGGCTGCGATCTCCCACAATGCCTCGGGTGGAGGGGCAGAACCGCTCTCTCTCTCTTGAGACCCAGATCCCTTTACAGGATAGTTTTTGTGGGGTGTGGGCTTGCAAATTCAGCGCCCGGGAAAAAAAAACCTGTTTATTTTTGCAGAGGAGGGGTCTTTGGAGAGGTCCCCCCCCGATTGCTCTGCTTCGGCTCTCGGGATTTTTGGCTTCCCACAGGCCATTGGATCGCTGCGTTTCATAAACAAGCGGTGAGGGCCGGGGAGGGAGGCGGGCAGGGCCGGGCGGCCCGAGCCAAGAGCGTGCCTAATCGCCTCCATATGCTCCTTTATTTATCGTTTCCATCCGCCCGAAACAGGCTAATTCAAACCATCGAGGCAATCAGCGAAATTCTCCAAGATTTCAAGTATGATTCGGAAGAAAGCTCTTGACGGGACGTCCCACAGGAGGAGGAGGAAGGAGATTTTTCGGCAGAGGGGGGCGAGAGGAACACCCCCTGCAAGCGAGCAACGTTCGAATCGCTCTCTCCCCCCAGCCCCCCGCCCCTCTGCCCGCTTCCTTACCCGGTCTGGGTTCTGACCTGCTTCGCACGCAGGCCCAGACGCGAGGGGCTCGGCCGGACGTGCTTTGGCCCTCCGCCCGGCACGAAAGGCTCCAGACCCACGCCGAACGAGCCCAATAAAGACTTCTCCCTAGACTGGGGGGCTTGGCTGGAGCTGGAGATGTGGGGCAAGGGGGTGGGAACGTTCCCCTCGTTCGTTTGGAGTCAATAAAAGCTTCTTGTTTACTTGAGTGTCTGTGGGACTCCTTTTTCTCCAAATCCGTTCCACCGGGTCGTGCGATGGTTGGGCAGGGTGTGGGCGGACGGACAAGGTGGGAGGGCGAAATTTGCCGGCCATTTGCTTGCCCCCGTTGTTAGAGGTTTATTGGCAGCCGTGCGTCTCAAGAGGCAATGGAGTACGCTTCCGGGGGTGAAGCCAAAACGGCTGTGTTAGCGGCACAGAAGTGACGTCCCCGGGGTGCAAGCCAGGTCTGGGAGATCCTGGGCCGCCCAGCCTCATGGAGAGGGTACTGGCATGGTCCGGTTCGTGGGCTATCGAAGTCCCGGCGGGGGACGTCAGGACTGGGGGCAAGATGGCGGGGTGGGAGCAGGAATGGGGGTCCAGAAGCCAGGGGTCAGGAAGCCGAGGGTCAGGAAGCAAGGAGTCACGAAGTCAGGGGTCCGAGGATAAAAAAGCAAGGAGTCACAAAGTCAGGGGTCTGAGGATCAATAAGCCAGGAGTCAAGAAGCCAAGAGTCTGAGGCCCAGGAGTCACGGAATCAGGGGTCTGAGGATCAAGGAGCAAGGAGTCACGAAGTCAGGGTCCGAGGGTCAAGAAGCAAGGAGTCACAAAGTCAGGGGTCCGAGGGTCGAGAAGCAAGGACTCACGAAGTCAGGGTCCGAGGGTTGAGAAGCAAGGAGTCACAAAGTCAGGGGTCTGAGGGTTGAGAAGCAAGGAGTCACAAAGTCAGGGGTCCGAGGGTTGAGAAGCAAGGAGTCACGAAGTCAGGGGTCCGAGGGTCAGGAAGCAAGGAGTAACGAAGTCAGGGGTCCGAGG
>JAXCMG010000040.1:2283700-2298305 GCA_034642415.1 Podarcis siculus
CTATTCCATCCCCTCCAACGTTTCTCCCCTGAAAATAGGGACGTCCTATTCCATCCCCTCCAACGTTTCTCCCCTGAAAATAGGGACGTCCTATTCCATCCCCTCCAACATTTCTCCCCTGAAAATAGGGATGTCCTATTCCATCCCCTCCAACGTTTCTCCCGTGAAAATAGGGATGTCCTATTCCATCCCCTCCAACATTTCTCCCATGAAAAGTGGGACATTCTGGGATAAAATCAGAAACCAGGGCAGCTTCTCTAAATCAGGGACGTTCCTGGAAATCTGGGACAGTTGGAGGGTGTGCTTTTGCCCCCAAACATTTTGGTTTTAGCTGGCACTGGCCGCCATTGGCTCTTCTCTCCGCACATCACTGCCTCCGGCTCCGCCCCCATTCAGATGCCCCTCCCACCTACCCCCATGGGGTTCGCGTGGGCGCCAGGCCCCCGCCGGCCGGCGGGACCCTCACCTTCCACTCAGTGCTGTCCTCTACGCGGTACTGAATCTGGTACTTGGCTTGGAAGAGGAAGTCCTTCAGGGCAGGAGGGGCACTCCAGCGGACACTTAGCTGGTCCTCGAGGTCGCCGACACGGTTGACGTGGACGTCCGAGGGCGGGTCGGTCGTGACTGTCGGAGGAACGCAACAGGCGGTGCCAGATTTACGTATAAGCTAAACAAGCTATAGATTAGGGCCCCACTCTCTTGGGGGCCCCAGAAAAATTTAAAGGAAAAAACCCCCTGAATATGTACTTTTCAAAAAAATCACGTTAATTTGCTGTTTTAGGGGTTGTTTTTAAAAGTCTGGAACGGATTAACCCGTTCTGCATTCCTTTCTATGGGTCTTGGTTTCGGAACGCTTTGGAGCGGACTTCCCGAATGGATTAAGTTTGAGAACCGAGGGACCACTGTATTCTTGTAAAATACGTGGACCGAACAGTTCGTCTCGCTGAGTTACCGTTAAGTTTCCATTGCGCAAAAAGTGCTCAGACGGTTCCGTTCCACCGTGTAAATATTTTCTTTCATTTCTAATATATGCAAATTCTTCCCCCAAAATTAATAGTTTGATTTTGTTGTTCTTTTCAGTTTCGTTGTTCTGTACGGGACAGTGACAATAAAGATATCGTATCGTATAATTGTTGCAGATGAAACCGAGATATCTCCAGAACAGACTTCTCTTTTGCCTTTTAAGGGAGTTAACCTTGCTTCTCGCAGACTTGGGACCTACACATCTCCCCCGCTTATGGGGCAGCCGTTACACATCGCAGCCCGCAGGCGACTCCCGGCGATCGCACGTGCAGGATCTGACCTCGGCGGGGGTCCAGGCACAAAGGGAAAGGGTTAAGGAGAACCAGATGTCTGGAAGGAGCCAGAAAGGGAGAGCGCGATCCAGGAGAGAGAGCTCCTAATTAAATTAAGAGACCAATTCCGCTCACATACAATATATTTCCTGCTTCTCCTCTCCAGGACGCCCCAGACAATCCCTGTTTCTCCCCCCCCCGCATGTTTCCTGGCTCTGCTAATGAGGTCATCGCCTCCCCTCCGCGTGATGTCACAGGTGCCCAGCGGTGACATCACTGCACCGCGGAAGGCGGCGGAAGTGGGGGCTTTTTTCTTCTCGTTTTTGTTTTTATTAAAGATTTTCTTGTTTTACAGAAGTACCGTATTTTTCGTCCCATAGGACGCACCTAGTTTTTTTTGGGGGGGGAATAAAGGAAAAAAATTTTCCCTTTATTTCCCCCCCAAAACCAGGTCAGGGAACAGCGGGATGGCGGCACTGCACCTCCCTGCTGTCCCCCAGCTTGTGGAGCTGGCCGATGTCTGCTCTCCAAGCTTCAGCGATAGCCTGCATTCGCCCCATAGGACGCACACACATTTCCCCTTCATTTTTGGAGGGGGAAAGTGCGTCCTATAGGGCGAAAAATACGGTAAGTATAATGTTTCTCGTATTTTTTCCATGTAATATTTTTACAAATCTGTTTCATCTGTTGAGGCATTGGGGGTGGAGGGGGGGAAGATGGGGGGGTCGGGTGGCAAAGTTTCTATTATGCTTAATGTATGTAGGGTTTGGTGTCAGCGTTGCTTGTGATGTTCACTTGTGTTCCTTTGGTGGTGAGAGACGTTGGGGTTGGCCTAGGGTGTGGTTGTTCATTTGTGGTTGGCTGTGGTGGTCTTTCTTTTCGTGCGTGAGTGGGGTGGGTGGGTGTTTTGGATCAGGTTAGCCATATTGATTTGTATGCTGTTGGTGGATTCTTGTCCTTGTCTTGTGGGGCTGTGTATGTGATAAAGGGGAGCCATACCGGGGTAAAGGCGTCTTCTTCTGTTTGTCCCCGTGTCAATTTCAGTTTATTGGTTAATTTTTCTAGTAGGGCTGTTTCCCATACTATTTGGTACCATTGGTCCATGCTTACTCCTGACAGGTCTCTACAGTTATGGTGTTTCTGGCTGCTGAAAGTAGGTGGGTTGTGAGGTCTTTGTGGTGTAAATGGGCATTGTTGTCTTGGAAGATGTTTAGTAGGGCCAATTCTGGGCTGATGTCTAATATTTGCTTAGTTATTTTACATATTTCTCGTATGGCTCTTGTCTAGAATAGTTGGATTTTGGGACACTCCCACCACATGTGGAGGTATGCGCCTATGGAGGTGCACCCTCCCCAGAATTACGAGCTCGGGAATCGATGGGAAAGCCAGGTGTCGAAATTACATTTTGCCTCCGGCGGCATTTAGCCGGGGTTATCGGCATGCAATTTCCACATGGAGAAGACAGAGGCTGAGACATGATATGGGAGTCACCTTCAGATATCTGAAAGCTTGTCTCCAGCAGCTCCAGATGGTTGTTGTTGTTCTAATTATTCTAATAATTATTCTATAGGCCGGGAGCCAGCACTGTCCGCAGACACTTCCGGGCCACGTGGCCAGCGTGACATCGCTGCTCTGGCGAGCCAGCGCAGCACACGGAAACGCCGTTTACCTTCCCGCTGGTAAGTGGTCCCTATTTATCTACTTGCACCCGGGGGTGCTTTCGAACTGCTAGGTTGGCAGGCGCTGGGACTGAACGACGGGAGCGCAGCCCGCCGCGGGGATTCGAACCGCCGACCTTGCGATCGGCAAGTCCTAGGCACTGAGGTTTTACCCACAGCGCCACCCGCGTCCCCTATCTATCTATCATCTATCTATCTATCTATCTATCTATCTATCTATCTATCTATAAATCTATCTATCATCTATCTATCTATCTATCATCTATCTATCTATCTATCTATCTATCATCTATCTATCATCTATCTATCTATCTATCATCTATAAAAATACAAGTGGCAAAAACAAGCCACTGTCTGGGGGAGAAAATAGTCCTCCTTTAAAATAAAATTCTCTCTCTCTCTGCCTGTTCCTGATGGGGGAAAACACACATTTTTTACATACAGAAACTCACTAAGACGGTTTTCTGGGGACGAACGGCTGATAACCCGCAACAGAAGCACCGTCTCTGGAAGAAAGAGCTCACGGGACTTCCTTACCTACGTCCACAATGTCCAGCATGACCACGTCGGACGTGGATTCCCCCAGCCGGTTGGTGGCTACGACCCAAATCTCGTAGGGCGTGAAGAGGGCCAGATCCTTTGGGATGTGGCAGGTGTAGGGCCCGGCCGTGTGATATTCCCGGCAGACGTTGTCTCGCCCGTACCACCTAGAATGGAAGCGCCAGGATACCGTCATCATGGGATGTGATACGGAAATAGCAGTCAAGTACAACATTAAAGCAGATGGTGACAGCAGTCACGAAATTAAAGGGTGCCTGCTTCTTGTGAGAAAAGCAATGACAAACCTAGACAGCATCTTAAAAAGCAGAGACATCACCTTGCCAACAAAGGTCCGTATAGTTAAAGCTCTGGTTTTCCCAGTAGTGATGTATGGAAGTGAGAGCTGGACCATCAAGAAGGCTGATGGCCGAAGAATGGATGCTTTTGAATTCTGGTGCTGGAGGAGACTCTTGAGAGTCCCATGGACTGCAAGAAGATCCAACCTCTCCATTCGGAAGGAAATCAGCCCTGAGTGCTCACTGGAAGGACAGATCCTGAAGCTGAGGCTACAAGACTTTGGCCATGAGAAGAGAAGACTCCCTGGAAAAGACCCTGATGTTGGGAAAGATGGAGGGCACAAGGAGAAGGGGACGGCAGAGGACGAGATGGTGGGACAGTGTTCTTGAAGCTACCAGCATGAGTTTGACCAAACTGGGGGAGGCAGTGGAAGACAGGAGGGCCTGGCGTACTCTGGTCCAGGGGGTCACGAAGAGTCGGACACGACTAAACGATTAAACAACAACAACATGGGAAGCGGGTGGCGCTGTGGGTTAAACCAAAGAGCCTAGGGCTTGCCGATCAGAAGGTCGGTGGTTCGAATCCCTACAATGACGCGATGAGCTCCCGTAGCTCGGTCCCTGCTCCTGCCAACCTGGCAGTCCGAAAGCACGTCAAAGTGCAAGTAGATCAATAGGTACCGCTCTGGCGGGAAGGTAAATGGCGTTTCCATGCGCTACTCCGGTTCGCCAGAAGCGGCTTAGTCCTGCTGGCCACATGAGCCGGAAGCTGTACGCCGGCTCCCTCGGCCAATAAAGCGAGATGAGCGCCACAACCCCAGAGTCAGCCACGAGTGGACCTAATCGTCAGGGGTCCCTTTACCTTTACAAAATTAAAAAGATAAAATAAGCTCGGGCACTTCAGAGACAGACTGCCTCTGAACCCGGTGGCTGCATTTAGCATCACATCCATTTTTATATGCATCCAGTCGCTTCAAAATATTAATACCTGCAATGGACACAGCATGAAAGGAACGTGGTTTGGGAGGGAAGAGGAAATAAGAAAGCTCAGGCACTTCAGAGATAGACTGCTATCTGAACCTGGAGGCTGCATTTAGCATCCTGGCCAACAGACACGGATAGAGCGACTCAATTTATCTAACTAATCCCTGGTTTTGGTCTCACCTGGGAGGCATCTGCACCCTGCTGGGCTCAAAAAGAGCTTCCGATCCGTTGCCAGGCCAAGCCCCCTCCTCCTCTCAGGACCTTACCTCAATTTATACTTCAGGGTATAATTGGTGTGCAGGTAAGTCTCTCCCTCAGCCCCAGGGGTCCACCTGCAGGTGAGGTCCTTTAGATTTTTGGACCAGCAGGAGATGTTCGTCGGTTTCTCTGGCGGCACTAGAGGATGAAAATATAGAATAATAATGAGGATGTATTTATACCCCACCCATCTGGCTGTGTTTCCCCAGCCACTCTGGACGGCTCCCGATAGAATATTAAAATGACGATGAAACGTCAAACACTTCCCTAAACAGGGCTGCCTTCAGATGTCTTCTAAAAGTCAGGTAGTTGTTTATTTCCTTGACATGATGGGAGGGCGTTCCACAAGGCGGGCGCCACCACCAAGAAGGCCCTCTGCCTGGTTCCCTGTAGCTTTGCTTCTCGCAATGAGGGAACCGCCAGAAGGCCCTCGGCGCTGGACCTCAGTGTCCGGGGTGGACAATGGGGGTGGAGACGCTCCTTCAGGGATACTGGGCCGTTTAGGCCTTTCAAGGTCAGTGCCAACACTTTGAATTGTGCTCAGAAACGTCCTGGGAGCCAATGTAGGTCTTTCAAGACCGGTGTTATGTGGTCCCAGCGGCCGCTCCCAGTCCCCAGTCTGGCTGCCGCATTCTGGATTAATTGCAGTTTCCGGGTCACCTTCAAAGATAGCCCCATGCAGTGGCGTAGCGTGGGGGGTGCAAGGGGGGCCGGCCGCACCGGGCGCAACATCTGGGGTTAGGGCAAATCCACGGGTTAGGAGGCGCAAATCCACGGGTTAGGGGGCGCAAATTACTTGCCTTGCCCCGGGTGCTGACAACCCACGCTACTCCACTGGCCCCACGGAGATCGCATTGCAGTAGTCCAAGCGGGAGATAACCAGAGCATGCACCACTCTGGCCAGACAGTCTGTGGGCAGGGAGGGTCTCATCCTGCGTTCCAGATGGAGCTGCCCTGGACACAGAACTGACCTGCGCCTCCATGGACAGCTGGGAGTCCAAAATGACCCCCAGACTGCACACCTGTTCCTTCGGGGGCACAGTCACCCCATTCAGGACCAGGGAGATGCAAGTCATCAGAATGTGATGTTAGCAGGGAAACAAACCTGCTCAGTTCATGAAAAAGAAAACCCCCCTTTTTTTGGGGGGGGAACAGAAACTCTTTTCTTGCTTGGCAGCAGTGCAATGTTTAAACCTTGTAGCAACGATTTGGACTGGGGCGTTTGTGCGTCGCTGCAACAGGGTGGGTGTTGGAGCAAAACCTTTCCCTTTTCCCAGCCGGAGGTTCCCATCTTTCCGAGAGGAGGATCTTAAAAATAGCTTGCGATAAAAATCTTACGAATATTGATTTGGACAACTGCAATTTGCCAAAATAGTTTCCCCCTCGCTTTTTCCTGGGGAAAGAGCCCTTGTTGGCTAACGATGGCAGCCCTTCCTACGAAACTCCAGAGACCACAAAGCGCTTTTATTACCCGAAGGCCTGGGAAGAAACGGCCAGGGCGTTTTAGCGTGGGAAAAGGGGGCTGATGGGTCTGGCAATGGGAGAGGTTGGATCTGGAGGTGGTTGTGTGATCATAACGCGGCAGAAGGCAGAATCGGGATTCAAAATGGAGACTGGAGAACTAAATGAATTTCAACAGGGACAAACGTCAGGTTCTGCAATTAGGCAGGAACGACCAAATGCACAAATATAAAGATGGAGGGGACGGACATCTGGCATACTAGCAGTACATGAGAAAAGGATCTGGGGGTCTTAGTGGACCACAAGCTGAACGTGAGCCCACAGGGTGATGCAGCAGCAAAAAAGGCGAATGCTATTCTAGGCTGCATCCACAGAAGTCTAGTGTCCAGATCAAGGGAAAGGTAAAGGGACCATTAGGTCCACTCGTGGCCGACTCTGGGGTTGCGGCGCTCATCTCGCTTTACTGGCCGAGGGAGCCGGCGTACAGCTTCCGGGTCATGTGGCCAGCAGGACTAAGCCGCTTCTGGCGAACCAGAGCATCGCATGGAAACGCCGTTTACCTTCCCGCCGGAGTGGTACCTATTTATCTACTTGCACTTTGACGTGCTTTCAAACTGCTAGGTTGGCAGGAGCAGGGACCGAGCAACGGGAGCTCACCCCGTCATTGCGGGGATTCGAACCACCAACCTTCAGATCTGCAAGCCCAAGAGGCTCGGTGGTTTGACCCACAGCGCCACCCACGTCCCTTTCCTCCAGGTCTAAGGTAAAGGGACCCCTGACCATTAGGTCCAGTCGTGGCTGACTCTGGGGTTATGGCGCTCATCTCACTTTACTGGCTGAGGGAGCCGGCGTACAGCTTCCGGGTCATGTGGCCAGCAGGACTAAGCCGCTTCTGGCGAGCCAGAGCAGCGTACGGAAACGCCATTTACCTTCCCACCGGAGTGGTACCTATTTATTTACTTGCACTTTGACGTGCTTTCGAACTGCTAGGTGGGCAGGAGGAGGGACCGAGCAACGGCAGCTCACCCAGTCACAGGGATTCGAACTGTCGACCTTCTGGTTTAACCAACAGCGCCCAAATTTTGCAGAAACACAAGGAAATGTTAGGGGTCCCCACCCCCCCCATTTGCAAGCAGAGGGTCACAGACTTGGCCATTGAAGATCCCGCCGGACGGTGGAACGGAATGGAGTTGCCTAGAAATGGGCAAGGCCGGCTGGCTGGCTATACTGCAAAATTTTGTTGCAGGAGAGGCGAGATTTTTTTTTTTTTTCTAGACGTACATCCTACATAGAGACAGGATCCGGCCAAAATGCCTCCGCCTTCCTTGCTGTGGCAGACCAGGTTGTCCCCCGACTGCTGCTGCGATCCGTTCAGGTTAGAGATCGTGACACCCAGGGTGTTGGCGCTGAGGACCTTGTACGTCTGCGACGGGAGCCGCCGGCCGTTCAGAGTCCAGTAAAGGTCTTCGGCTCGCAGGCTCGAGTCGGCAGCAACTGAACAGTTGGCCGTGAGCGAGGAGCCGATGCGGAGAGTCGGGTCTTGGGGGAGGATGACGGCCGGGTCTGCAAGGGAGAGGAGGGGAGAGAAAGAAAGAAAGAAAATTGGGCAAGGAAGATCAGGACCAGGTGCGCAGCCTTGGGGTCATTTTGGACCCACAGCTGTCCATGGAGGCGCAGGTCAATTCTGTGTCCAGGGCAGCTCCATCTGGGACGCAGGATGAGACCCTCCCTGCCCGCAGACTGTCTCGTCAGAGTGGTGCATGCTCTGGTTATCTCCCACTTGGACTACTGCAATGCGCTCTCCGTGGGGCTGCCTTTGAAGGTGACCCAGAAACTGCAACTAATCCAGAATGCGGCAGCCAGACTGGGGACTGGGAGCGGCCGCCAGGACCACATAACATCGGTCCTGAAAGACCTACATTGGCTCCCAGGACATTTCTGAGCACAATTCAAAGTGTTGGTGCTGACCTTGAAAGCCCTAAATGGCCCAGTATACCTGAAGGAGCGTCTCCACCCCCATTGTCCAGCCCGGACACCTGAGTCCATCTCCCGAGGGCCTTCTGGCGGTTCCCTCCCTGCAAGTTGTGAGGTTACAGGGAACCAGGCAGAGGGCCTTCTCGGTGGTGGCGCCCGCCCTGTGGAACGCCCTCCCATCAGATGTCAAGGAAATAAACAACTACCTGACTTTTAGAAGACATCTCAAAGCAGCCCTGTTTAGGGAAGCTTTTAACATTTGATCTTTTATCGTGTTTTTAATATTCTGCTGGGAGCCGCCCAGAGTGGCTGGGGAAACCCAGCCAGATGGGCAGGGTATAAATAATAAAATATTATTATTGCTCGGCTCCCAAGCCATATCCCAGGACATTCTCGGACGTACGGGGCGTCCCTCGCTTTGCAGATGGTTTCCATCGCTCTTCTACCGTACGTATCTCTTTCATGAGATTTGTTCCTCGCCGGGTTGCCAGAACGAAACGAGAACCTCGGAGCGGTTTACAAAGACAAGATCTCTTGACCGAAAGCTCAGGAGACGTCCTATTCCTGCGACTGCAATTTGTTCTTTAATTCTGGATTTCGGAAGGTCAACCAGATGTTTTTTTAACATCTGCCGCTCTGGCAGATGTCGACAACGCATCGGTTATATTTGCACTAGGCGCAAGGAATATCGGGGCAACCTTTTTGGGGAATGCAAGTGCCAAACCCCAGGATTAGTCTAACCAGAAGGGATGTTTTTTGAAATTCTGGATATTTTAGATTTGTCTTGGTTCGGTGCATGCAAAGGCTTCCGTTCTGTAGCTGGGTGATTTGAGCTTATATGGTCTTGCTATGGCCATTGGCTGTAAACAATTAAAAAAACACAAAACTGCTGGTATTGAAATTTTAAAATGTTGCAACCCACCTTGGGACTGCTGGCGAAGGGTGAGTTATTTTGGAGCTAAATGGGACCTTGAGGGTCATCCAGCCCAACCCCCTTAAATGCAGGAATCTTTTACCCAACTTGGGATTCGAACCCACGACCCCTGAGATAAAGAGACTCGTGCTCTACCAAATAAATGAATTAATACTCCTCCTCTTTTATTACATTTATTATATGCACTTTAAATGTGCTTTAAATGTACGGTTTGGGTTAATAATAATAAATAAACAAATATTAGCAGTAATAAATATTCCAAACCGTACATTGAAAGTAAGTTCTCCCCTTTCTCATATATATATATGTGTGTGTGTGTGTGTGTGTGTATAATTTTATAATTTACATTTCAAAACATTTACCTGTATTTAAACAAGCTTAAATCAATGGCTTTCCTTCTTCTCTGCATATCATCCATCTCCCCATATTTTACATGAACTGAACCATTCAGTAATCCATTGTTACATCCATCAAAACTTATTTACGCTGCTGAGTTTATCTTAATGCTCAATGAACCCAATTTTCACCCATATATTCAATCAACATTTCCTTCTTTAAACGTGCTTTCCCAACATCAGGGTCTTTTCCAGGGAGTCTTCTCTTCTCCTGAGGTGGCCAAAGTCTTGGAGCCTCAGCTTCAGGATCTGTCCTTCCAGTGAGCACTCAGGGCTGATTTCCTTCCGAATGGATGCGTTTGATCTTCTTACAGTCCATGGGACTCTCAAGAGTCTCCCCCAGCACCAGAATTCAAAAGCATCCATTCTTCGGCCATCAGCCTTCTTGATGGTCCAGCTCTCACTTCCATACATCACAACTGGGAAAACCAGAGCTTTGACTATACCGACCTTTGTCGGCAAGGTGATGTCTCTGCTTTTTAAGATGCTGTCATTGCTTTTCTCCCAAGAAGCAGGCGTCTTTTAATTTCGTGGCTGCTGTCACCATCTGCAGTGATCATGGAACCCAAGAAAGTAAAATCTCTTACTGCCTCCATTTCTTCCCCTTCTATTTGCCAGGAGGTGATGGGACCAGTGGCCATGATCTTCGTTTTTTTGATGTTGAGCTTCGGACCATATTTTGCTCTCTCCTCTTTCACCCTCAATAAAAGGTTCTTCAATTCCTCCTCACTTTCTGCCATCAAGGTTGTGTCATCTGCCTATCTGAGGTTGTTGATATTTCTTCCGGCAATCTTAATACTTGGATGTTCAAAAAATGAGATCAGAGTATCATAGAACTGTAGATTTGATAGGGACACCCAGGGTAATCTAGTCCAACCCTCTGCATCTTCAACTGAAGATGCCCCCCCCAGATTAAAAGTGGGGAACCTTTGGCCCTCGCAATGTTCCTGGGCTATGACCCCGCAAGTGTGGGGTGCAAGTTGTAGCCATCAACATCCGGAGGGTGAAAGGGGTTGGAGTCTCAGACTAGGACCTGGGAGAGACTCGAATTCGAATCCAGCTCATGTGGGTGGCTTCAGGGGCCGGTCACTGCCTCCCAGTCCAAACTGCCTCGCAGAGTTATTGGGGGGGGGGTTAAATGGGGGGGAGAGCAACACACAGCCCACCTCGAACTCCTTCGGAGGAAACGCCAGGATGTAAACATACAGAGGTTTCTTTCGCTCTTGCGGGATGCCAGCTTCCACCGCCGCTCGGAGTCCGGCAACATCTGGAGGGAAAGCGCCGATTCTTCTCTTCTCCCAACCCCCCCCCCATGCCCTGATCCTTTGCAAGGCTAATTGATCCTTTGGTGGGAATACGGCCCGCAACATCTGGACCCACTCAGCGAAAGGGCAACCAAATATTGAGGTAATTGGTTCCGTCTGCGGAGAGCCAAGACGAATTCTGCTTAGTGTCCGTAGCAGCAGAGGGGAAAAGCCTCCTCCTTAGTTGTTCCGATTGTTTCATCCAGCCTAGTATTGTCCACACGGGCTGGCAGCAGACCCGTGAGGGTTTCAGGCAGGGTGCCTCTAGCCCACCCTGTCTGGGGAGGGTGGGTTTGGAACCCGGGGCTTTCTGCATACGCAGCAAAAGCTCTGCCCATACAGAGTGGCGATTCTTCCCTTAAAAACAAAGGAAGATTCTAGTCCTCATGGGGTTGCCAGTTCCTCCCCCCGCCAGATACACCCTCCTTTTCATGTGCAAAACGAGAGTCGTCATAGCGATCCACAGTTAAAACTTGGCCGTTGTATCCTCTTTTTTCCCATACAGTGGTACCTCGCAAGACGAATGCCTCGCAAGACGGAAAACTCGCAAGACGAAAGGGTTTTTTGTTTTTTGAGCTGCTTCGCAAGACGATTTTCCCTATGGGCTTGCTTCGCAAGACGGAAACGTCTTGCAAGTTTGTTTCCTTTTTCTTAACACCGTTAATACAGTTGCGACTTGACTTCGAGGAGCAACTCACAGAACGCGGTGTGGTAGCCTTTTTTGAGGTTTTTGAAGACTCTGGTGATTTTTGAAGCTTTTCCAAAACTTTCCCGACACCGTGCTTCGCAAGACGAAAAATATCGCAAGACGACAAAACTCACGGAACGAATTAATTTCGTCTTGCGAGGCAACACTGTATTCAAAATATGGCAAGCCTAGTCAGGAAGTGAGAGCTGGACCATAAAGAAGGCTGATGGCCGAAGAATGGATGCTTTTGAATTCTGGTGCTGGAGGAGACTCTTGAGAGTCCCATGGACTGCGAGAAGATCAGACCTCTCCATTCTTAAGGAAATCAGCCCTGAGTGCTCACTGGAAGGACAGATCCTGAAGCTGAGGCTCCAAGACTTTGGCCACCTCATGAGAAGAGAAGACTCCCTGGAAAAGACCCTGATGTTGGGAAAGATGGAGGGGACAAGGAGAAGGGGACGACAGAGGACGAGATGGTGGGGCAGTGTTCTTGAAGCTACCAGCATGAGTCTGACCAAACTGGGGGAGGCAGTGGAAGACAGGAGGGCCT
Source organism: Podarcis siculus (assembly GCA_034642415.1). NCBI lineage: Eukaryota > Metazoa > Chordata > Lepidosauria > Squamata > Lacertidae > Podarcis > Podarcis siculus. The sequence continues at coordinate 2,296,059 of JAXCMG010000040.1, forward strand.
GGCGTGCTCTGGTCCAGGGGGTCACGAAGAGGCGGACACGACTAAACGACTCAACAACAACAGAGTACAGGACGTCCCCAAAATACAGCAATTACCAAAGGATGTCAGGTCTGCCCCCCCCCCGACGAAGGAGGGGAGGGATGGGGCAGGAAAACAGCGGAGAAGTCTACAGAAATCTGCGACGCAGGCCAAAATCTTTCCAGGATCTGTTTTTCGGAGGGATTTCGAGGCTGGCGGAGACGAAGAGCCCCTCTGCAGGGGACCCCAAATTTTCCACCCGTTGTTCTAAATGCTAGCAAAAACCAAAAAAACCCCCAGTGGTCCGGAGGACGCCTGCTGTTTTCCTCCCATAGTCCTCCTTCCCCCAGATGCAAGAACCCCCCAAAACATGTGTTTTAAAAGGGAAAGGTGTGAAATTTTCACACCGGGAGAGGAAAATCTTGGAGCTGCGCTGGAGAGATTATGGGGAGTTTCAGTCCCACTATACCTGTGAAGGATTTTATCACTTTCTCCTTCTATTTTTATTTATTTTCTCCTACTGATCAGGTGTTAAGTTATGCCGGGAAGTGAAACCAGATTTCCAAGGTGTCAGAGACATTTATAAAGCTTTTTCTTTTTTCGAATGGCTGGCTTTTACAGCACCTCCATCTCTCTCTCTCTCTCTTTTATTATTGGTACTTTTCAAAACAGCTGGAGGAGACCAGAATGCAGCAATTGAAATTGCAAACTGTCCCTCCTCTATCCCTCCTTATATTATTATTATTAATATTCCTATCCCGCCTTTCTCCCCCAGACCCAGGAGCCAAAGTCCGCTTGCACAAAGCAACACGGCACGGATAAAATGCGAAAAGCTAAAAACATATGCAAAATGGCAAGTAATCAAACGATAACGGAATCTGAGCAATATTGCAAAAAAATCTGTTGAAAATGCAGATAACGGCGGCAGTAAAAACATCGCCACGTTTTTCTTTCCTTAAAAGTGGTCGGTTGGAAGAAGAAAGTCTTCATCGGCCGGCAAAAGGACAGCAAGGAAAGAGCCAGTCTGGCTTTCCTAAGCAGAGAGTTCCAAAGTTGCCTGAGAGGAGCCACCACCGATAAGGCCCTGCCCATGTTCCCAACAAGGATAAAGCAGTTTTTTCTGTTTATCTGTGTTTTTGTATTTTATCTGCAAGCCGCAGATTGGGCCCTGACCTGGAGAAAAGGCAGGATATTTTATTATTATTATTATTATTATTATTATTATTATTATTATTATTATTATTATGGCTGCCCCTGTTCTGGCCCCTGCAGTCCACAATCTCAAGACATTTTTGTCCCTGTGGGATTTCCCAGTTTGGATCATTGGGTCTTTTTACCACGAGTGTCTATTTGCAAGGGCATCCGTTTGGTTTTACAGGAGTGCCTTGGTTCTCAAATGCCTTGGTACTCAAACAACTTGGAACCCAAACACTGCAAACCCAGAAGTAAGCGTTCCGGTTTGCAAACTTTTTTCAGAAGCCGAATGTGCTCCATTTTGAGTGTTACGCTTCTGATTTGAGTATATCGCTGAGGTCTGTCTGTTTTTGCTATTTATTTTGCGTTTTTGCGGCTGTTTTCGTTTTGCTTTTGCGACTGTGCGGAACCCAGTCCGGCTACTGATGGATCGATTGTGCAACTGCAGTCCATTATTTATCACTTTCATTTTATGGATCAATGGTCTCGTTAGTAAAATCCATGTTCAGGGGTTGTTTTTAAAAGTCTGGAACGGATTAATCCGTTTTGCATTCCTTTCTATGGGAAAGCAGCGCGCCTTGGTTTTGGAACGCTTTGGTTTTGGAACGGATGTCCGAAACGGATTAAGTTTGAGAACCAAGGCGCCACCGTAAATGCAGTTTCCGCTTTTGTGTTATTAGCTGTTTTCAAATTGTCTTCAGTTGTGCATCGGCGTGAGATTGCTTAGAAGGCAGCTGAGGACAAAAAGAAGGGCAGTTTTGGAATCACAGAATCGCAGAGTTGGCCGGAACCTAGTCCAACCCCTTGCGATTTAGGAATCTTGTGCCCAACATAGAACCTCAAACCCACAACCCTTAGATGAGACGTTTCATGCGCTACCAACAGTGCCACCCCAGCCTTAATAATCATAACACGAATACTGTCAATGATATAATATAATAAAAATATTGGCATCCGTCGGGAGACAACGGACCGCACCTTTAGGGTTGAGGTCAAGCTGCTAAATAAAAATCGAATAGAATCATAGAGTTGGAA
>JAXCMG010000040.1:2298705-2313764 GCA_034642415.1 Podarcis siculus
GTTTGTGGTCAAGCAAGACTCCTAGATCCTTTTCACATGTACTGCTCACAAGCCATAATATGGAAGCTTGCTAGATTTATTAGCTTCTTGCTTTTCCGGACAGAAAACGATGCGTGAGCAAATTAACATTTCTTGCTCCTCCCACTTTCACCTCTGGCCCCGCCCACCGATAACACGCGGCCCCCGAAAACCGCCGAGAAGGGAATGTTGGCCCTCAGTTCCCTCCTCCCCTAAAATCAGCGGACAGGACTAACTTACAGTAAGCCTGCTCCTTTCAATGGGTCTACTCTGAGTAGGGCCGCCGTACGTCCAGAATTCCCTGGGATTCGGCAACCGAAAGTCGCGTCCGTGCGAAATTTTCGGCAGCCATTTAAAATTGCTCAAAAACTGGGGGGGGGTTGGGGGGGGAGCTCAAGAACTTTGACGCCCCCGACAAAAAAAAAAGGTCAGTAACTTTTGTGTCTGGATTTTAACTTCCTGAAATACGGCAACCCTAAACTCTTGAGTATAACTGGGCTGGATTGAGGGACCGAGAATTCGCAATGTTCAAAAATTGCAAAGCGTTAAGAACAGGAAACGAGGAGTGTTTAATGTCATTTTTCAAACAAAACTCTCTCAGAAGCTGCACCAGAGGGAACAGCAGGAAATATTATTATTATTATTATTATTATTATTTAATTTTTATTCCCCACTATTTTCCTGATGGGATTCAATGTGGCTTATAGACAAAAATAAGATCCCCTAAAACAAGTCTTTTAAAACATTGATGGGCTTAAAACTATACGCATCTATAAAATCTCCCAAGTTCCAAAAGCTTTCCTCGCCACATATATTTAACCCTGCGTTTATTTGAACGGAAACGTCCGCTAATCCCGGGACGTTTATAGTTCTATAAAACATGACGGACGTCCCTTTTATTATTTCGGCTTTTATTGCGCCGGACTAGTCCTTTAAAAGGGGGGAAAGCAGCCAGATTCTGAACCAGCAAATACATGTTTCGGGGGAAATATTCTTATTTTATTATCTATGAGCTTGGCGGATGCAAGGAAGACAGGTCGCAGCCGGTTTGCCAGTCCAATCCAAGTAATTTTATTGTGCTAGCCAAGAGAATGAACGGACTGCTTGCGTTTTTAAAGAGTGCATTTCAAGTATTGATCAGGCGCAATTATTGATTTAAAATCACATGCATCACCTAGATGCAAAGTACAGTGGTGCCTCGGTTCTCAAACGCCTTGGTTCCCAAACTCCAAAAACCCAGAAGTGAGTGCTCCGGTTTTCAAACGTTTTTTCGGAAGCCAGACATCCGACGCGGTTGTCGGCTATTGTTTCCGGGGCACCTGCGCCAATCAGAAGCTGCTCCTCGGTTTCCGAACATTTCAGAAGTCAAACAGACTTCCGGAGCGGATTAAGTTTGAGAACCAAGGTAGCACTGTATTGGGCTGTCTTGGTTTTGCTATTCATTTTGCGTTTTTATTTCGGAGGCTTTTTCGGTGTGGTTGTTTTTGCGACTGGGCGGAACCCAGTTCAGCTGATTTGACTAACCCTAACCGCTGTGGGTTAAACCACAGAGCCTAGGACTTGCCGATCAGAAGGTCGGCGGTTCGAATCCCCGCAACAACGGGGTGAGCTCCCGTTGCTCGGTCCCTGCTCCTGCCAACCTAGCAGTTATAAAGCATACCAGTGCAAGTAGATAAATAGGTACCACTCCGGCGGGAAGGTAAACGGCGTTTCCGTGCGCTGCTCTGGTTCGCCAGAAGCGGCTTAGTTAGCTAGGGGGATTTGAGATAGTCATCTAACAATGATAACAAAATTGGGGTTTTAATAGTTAGGATAAATGTTTGTCTGTTTTTTATATTGTAATGTGGGTTTTTTTGTTCTGTTTGTTATAAATTTGGAAAAATTAGTAATTAAAAAAAATGGAATAAGGTCTCCTCCTGAGACTTGGCTCTTGAGAAACACAAGAAAGGTGTCCGTTCCCAAATTGCAGTTCCGCGGATCTGACCCCAGGGATCGCACGACAGCCTGACAAGGTCTGCCATGTCTGACTTGACACAGATTTAGCCGCGGAGTTAATCCGGCCTTCGTGATCTTGATTAATTCGGAGGATTTCCAGGTTTTCGGCGGTCGATTCCTAGAATGTGGGATTTAAGGGGGCAAGGGGTCACTATTGGGGTTTTGTCCCCCCCCTAACGTTCGACATCTCCATTTCCCTGGCAAAACGGCAGCTTCGCAGAAACCTAATCCCGACGGAAGCTCGTTTGGACGTCTCGCTAATTGAAGTCAGGAGGTGGGAGGCCGGCCGAAGACAATGAGGTTATGGCCTCAGAGAGAGAGAGAGACCGCTTACAAGACGTTCTGCATTTTGCAATTTGGGAGCGGAGACCCAAATTAACCTGTGCAACTCCCTGCCTCATGATAACAGGCTTCATCTCTGTGCTGTTTTTTGACACCTCACTTGAAACATTTCCATTGTTTGCTAGCCTCTTCTTATATCAACCTTCTTGCTTTTTCAAGGTGGTAATATTATTATTATTATTATTATTATTATTATTATTATTATTATTATTAAACTTGATGCACATTTCAATCTGTTTCCTAGTCCGTTGTTATTTCAACTTTCCAGAAGACATAAATTACTGATTTTTCATAGGGGTTATTATTATTATTATCTATTAATTGATTGATTGATTGATTGATTAAATTTGATGCAAGTTTTAATCCGTTTCTTAGTCTGTCGTTAATTCAGCTTTCTGGATGCCATAAATTATTGATTTTTCATAGGGGTTATTATTAATATTATTATTTGTATACCGCCCTTCATCCACAGATCCCACCAACTAAAATGACAATAAAAGCCCCCCCCCCCAAAAAAAATGCATCCTGGAGAGAGATTCCACAAATGGGGAGCCACCACAGAAAAGGCCCTGTCTTTCCCAGCTCTTTCAGCTAAGAATCTGGAGACGACGGGGATTGAAACCGGCGTCTTCTGCGTGCAAAACAGGCCTTCCTCCACCTGCTTCAAGGCCTTAAAAATAAGGATTCTAGTCCTCATAGTTCTGGATAAACAGGAACATTGTTGCTGTTTGTTGTTTAGTGGTGTCCGCCTCTTCGTGACCCCCTGGACCAGAGCACGCCAGGCCCTCCTGTCTTCCACTGTCTCCCGCAGTTTGGTCAAACTCATGCTGGCGGCTTCGAGAACACTGTCCCACCATCTCGTTCTCTGTCGTCCCCTTTTCCTTGTGCCCTCCATCTTTCCCAGCATCAGGGTCTTTTCCAGGGAGTCTTCTCTTCTCCTGAGGTGGCCAAAGTATTGGAGCCTCAGCTTCAGGATCTGTCCTTCCAGTGAGCACTCAGGGCTGATTTTCTTCAGAATGGAGAGGTTGGATCTTCTTGCAGTCCATGGGACTCTCAAGAGTCTCCTCCAGCACCAGAATTCAAAAGCATCCATTCTTCGGCCATCAGCCTTCTTTATGCTCCAGCTTTCACTTCCATACATCACTATTGGGAACATAGGCACTGCTTATACCAAGACAGACCTGCAGCTTAGTATTGCCTGCACTGGCTGGTAGCATCATGCAGAAAAGACCTGGAGACTGAACCCAGAGCCTTCTGCATGCCAAGCAGGTGTCCTCCCACTTGCCCTTCCTTTTAAAGGAACCAAGTCTCCAGTCCTCAAGGGAATAAACGCTTTCAAATGGAGGCCTTTTCCTGGCCCGACCTCAAGACGCCAAAGATCAAACCTGGTGTCTTCTACATGCCAAGCAGGTGTCCTCCCTCTTGCCCTTCCTTTAAAAGGAACCAAGTCTCCAGTCCTCAAGGGAATGAATGCTTTCGAACGGAGGCCTTTTCCTGGCCCAACCTGAAGTCGCCAGAGATCGAACCTCAGGCCTTCTACATGCCAAGCAGGTGCTCTCCCCCCGAGCCACCCAGAGGGGGTCAAGGAAGGGAGCCTTTTCGCCCAAATCCCCCAGAGGGGGCCCAGCTGCGGACGGACACAGGTGTAGCTCTGAGCCGGCACTGTCACGGTATTCAGTTTCACTCCAGATCCTCGCTTTGTACGTGTGCAGAAACTGTGTTTTCCCCCTAAACAAACTTCTCAGCTGCGTGTTTTTGTGTTGCGACTGTCCCACCAGCGACAAGGAGTTTTTATTGGCCTGCGCTGGCCCATCACACCCCTTTTTTCCTGGGTGTGTGTGTGTGGTAAAACCCCACCAAACTCCTTGGACAAATCTCTCACCCTGAAGAGGAAATCTAAACTTCCTGTAGCAGGAGTGGAGCATTTCTGTGCTTCCCTGAACCACCAAGGAGAATCACCTCCTGTCTTTTCGGCGCGGGACGGACGAGATCCGTTCCAAGAGCGAAAGCTAAATTTTGCGTTTACAACCCTCAAGGGTCTGGTGTGTGTGTGTGTGTAAAATCCACTTTCTCCTTTTCTGGAGAAAGTTCGGAGGACCGAAACGCCAAATTTCGACGGCCGGGGAAAGTCCTCCTTGCAGAAATTTAATAGGGCCATCCAGGCAAAAAAAAAAAAAAAAAAAAAAAAACAGTGGGAGAAAGAATTAAAATAAAGCTTTTAAGGCTTTTAAAGCAACTTTCCCCCCCTGTTTGGAGAGATTTCTGGCAAAGACCCGAGTGATTTGGCAACGGGCCACAGTTGGAGGATGAGATAAGGCCACCCTCAATACTTCCTAACATTAATTATTGGGATTAAAAAGAAGAATTCGCTGTTGAGAATTTACTTTGATCAAGATTTCTCATTGTTCTTAAGACAAAGGAGCAGGGTGGTTTTTTGTGTGTCTGAGGATACGGAACAGATTTGCCCTCGTTTTCGGCGTGCAGGAATATCTCGCCATTTCCAACTTTGCAAGGTTTACACAGGCATTCTTCATTTTCAGTCCCAAACTTCCATTTTCCTCTATTGTTTCCCGGTGATCATAAACTCCAACCAACAAGGGCAGAGACCCGGCCTTCTCTTAGGGAAAAATAGATATATATACTACTGTAAATCATTTCATACGTACGCCAATGACCCCCCCAAAACAAACAAATAATAAATATATATGTTTCATGGACCGCAAAGAACTTAGGGAGATTCTCCACTATTTTGAACCTAGGGGATCCAGTGGATTATCTCGCATCCTCCGCTATGCAGTAAGAAGATTGATTCCCTCACATTACCGGAAAATTATATTATTATTCTGGAAGCAAAGAATTGCCCTCTCTGCGCGGAGTTGCCCTACAGAAAGTTGAGATGTGTGGATTGCTTTTTTTTTTTTTATGAAGTGCAGAGTATATATTTTTAAACAGGACATTTTTTGCTACAAACTTTGGCCCCAGGGACCTGCGAGGTTTGACAAAAGGTCTCTCTATAAGAAATCAACACTGAAAATAAAAGTGTTTCAGGTATAAGAACGATAAATCAAGAGCGACACAGCAGTTTGCTGCCCCTAGAGATCTGTCTGAGGGATTATATAGGAGATACAGCAAGCGAGAGATCACAGTCCTGGGGTTTTGAATTCTTTGGCGGGTGCGTAGATTTTTTCTCTTTTGCTGCAAGGCTGCTGGAGGGTGTACGGTAAATTGCAGGGTAGGATTGGCCCAGGATTTCATGTGCATTAGTCATTATCGCTTTGGGAAGTTCTGGTTTTGGAGAGGGAATTCTTCTCTTCTGATGGACTGCAATAAAATTATCCAGACTGATTAACCATTTTGATTCGGCTGCAAAAGTGGATGCCAATTTTCCACCTTCCATTCCAAGATCCTGCCCCCCTCCCTGAAAAAATATTGGTTTTTGGGGGTACTGCTATATGGATTTTTTAACACACCCTTATACAGGAATAAATAACAGGTCCCTTTTGCAGGGGTTTTGTGACTGGCAGAAACTATATATATGAACATTGCACAAAGGAGTTTTATTCTTGCCGGAAAGGGGGAGAGAGAAAATGAATCGCAAAGTGGAAGGCGGTTGCTTAAAAACAGCAGGTTTAAGAAAAAAGAAGAATATTCGATATTTCTGGGTTGTAACGAGGCGGGGTTGGGTTTCGGGTTTTTAGATACTCCATCCCCCCCAAAAAAATCAGGGAGAGAAATTAATCTCCAATACTCCATGTACATGAGGACTGAGGTCTTTGTTCGAAACATGCAACAGGTTTGATTCTGAGGTTTGGGGGTCCCTATCCTGACACTTTCCGGTGTGTGAAAAACAGACAATTTTCTTCACCTGGTTTAAAAAGAGGGACGGCTTAACTCAACTCCCTTTGTTGTCTGGCTTTGACACAGACACACACAATTTTGGGGGCTATCCTTTCTCCCTTCACCTCCTCTCCCAAGGGTTAAATATAATAAATAAAACAATTCGTGTGTGTGTACACACACACACACACACAAACACACAAACACACAAAACCCCTGGCCTGCCTTGGCCACCCACAGCCTGCACAGCTAAATTAAGGAAGACCTCACTTTCCTCTTAACGCAAGTGAATTTCCTGATGAGGACAAAGACGCAAAGGAGAGGGGGGGTGTCTTTCAATAAGCCCCCCTCCCTACCGGTTTTTCCAACCACTGGCATGCTTAGGTTTATTTATTTTTTAATGCAATTTTTTTTGGAAGGGGGGGGAGCGTGCGGAAGAGAGGATTCCGAGCTGGTAAATAAAAAAATAAACAAACCAAGCCAGAAAGCAAACTCTGCTGGAACAGCGGAGATGTGAAGTCTTTGGAGGTGAAGATCAGATTCAAGGACTGAGGGGGCTTGCGGAAAAGATGGGGAAGGTGGTCCTGAATTTGGGGGACCCTCCTCCCCACATTGCAACACCCCCTTTTTTCCTAAATCAATGCCCACCCAACCCCAAAAACGCATGCCCAAGTTTGCCACGCGCAGTTACCCTGAAAGGTGGTTTATAATTTTTGAGAGAGTGAAGAAGGAAGAGGAGGAGGAAGAAAGAGAGAGGGAGGGAGATTCGGAGCCGGGGTGGGGAAGGAATTAATCCCTAGAGGCGTTTCAAAGCAGAGAGGGAGAAGAAGATCTTTTAAAATTGCGCTTTCTCTCTCACGCAGAGAGAAAAATCACTGCGCTTCGAAACTCCCGGCGGCGCTTTCCCTTCCAATCTCTTATTTATGGGACTTTTTGCCTGGCACGGCTTAGATTCATCCCTCCAGCTCTCCACAACCCCCCAAAATAATCAATTTTCTTGTTAAAAACAGGTATTATAAGGGCTGGTATTAGCCTTTTTCTCCTTCCCAAGCTGGACAACGCAGTGTCCCTCTTAAATAAAAATAAGGACACACATTCCCAAAGAAGACCCTTGGGCATCTATTTGTTTCCTAAGTGGGAGAAACTGCTTTTTAAAAAGTGTTTAAATAGCCACGGTTTCCTGTGCCCCCGCTCCGCGAAGAAAAGGAAAACAAACGCGCCCATCACCTTCGCCTCCGGGCGCCCAACTTCTTAATTCCCCCATCTATTGCAATTCCGGCTGCGCCAGCCGCCCATCTGCCCACCAGAAATAAAATAAACGAACAGATAGATAGATGAGAAATTACGCAGGAGAGATTCCGGAGGGCTGTACTCACACAAGAGGGAATCCACTCGGAGGAGAATCCACAGGCACAGAACAAATACTTTGCGCATGATGAAGAACATTTTTAAAAAACCTATATATATAAAATGAAACGGGGAGGAAGAAAACCAGTCCCTTCTCTTATTCTTCCCTGAGAGTTGCTTCTTTTAAAAAAAAAGCGCAGCTAAATAGATAAGGGGTTTTTTTCTGCCCCCAAAGCTTTTTTCCTCCAAAAAAAAGGGAGAAAATTATGGAGAGACAAACAAGAGATTTCCTAAGCAAGTCTGAACAGTTCAACTTGACAAGTTCCTTAATGCGCTTTTTACACCCCGCCCATCCCCGCCCCTCTGGGCTTTTTAATATTTTTTTGAGTGGCGGTGAGAGTCAATGAAGTTGAAATTAGAAAGTCCTTTTCTGAAATGGACCTGCAAGGCGAGAGACCCTCCTGGAGACGCGTCCCATCTTTTTGCAAAGAGGGGCGTCTCCTCTCAAAATCTCCCCACCCTTAAACCCTTTCCATTTCTCTCCTCCCGCAAAAAACCACCTTTTTTTTTTTAATCCCGCCTGTTGCTCAATCAGCAAGCTGAAAAGATCATTTCTGACTCAGGGCAATAAATACCACCTCAACTCCCCCCCGCCCCGCCCTAATCCTTTTGGCTCAAATATTGAAAACTGCTTTCTTTTGTAAGGAAAATCATTTCTTTCTTGGGGAGCTGGGGAAGAAGGTCTTTCTTTCTCACATGCGCAAACACCCCCGTTTTGTCCTCCGCGCAATGGCTGAGGTGAGTAATACTGCAGGGGGGGCGCAGTCCAGTCTTGCAACCCCCTGAAACCCCCTCTGACCTCAGCAAGACGGAGGAACCGGACGCCTGGGTTCATTCGCGTGCCAATGCAGTTTGAGTAAGCTTTCCAGCGCAGGGCGAAAACGTGCGCGCGTGTGGTTTTTTTTGGGTATGTCTAAACTTGATTTTTCTTTTCATGGGGCTGACTCAACTGTGCAGGCTTTAGGGTTGCGCAGGACTCCGCCGCAGGAGTTGCTGAAGAGTTGTGTGTGACTTTAAAAGCTTGCAAAGTGGTTTCTTCCTCTTTTCCTCCAAAACCCCCCCACCCAAACCCCTTATTCTGCATCCATATAGCTAACCTCAGGGACCTGTCCGTCAACAAGCACCCCCAAAATTGATGGGGAAAGGAAAAGAATATCTCAGGGTGAAATGGGTGGTTTTGGTTTTTTTCAGTATTCAGGACAATTCTGTGTTGAACTTGAAATCTACCCCCAGCCCAGAGGTTCCTGGAATGGGGGGGCTCCTCCTTCTCCATCTTTCTCTATCTATATCTATCTATCTATCTATCTATCTATCTATCTATGTATCATCTATCTATCTATAATTGGGGCCGATTCAACTTTGTCAGCTTTTGAGTAACACAGGGCTGGACAAAGAGTTCTGAGTAAGTTAAAAGGTTGCAAATTGCTTCAGTTTCCCTCCCTCCCTGAAAACCTTTCCTGCCTCCACATATCAGTTGCCAACCTCAGGAAACCTGTCCCATTTTTGAAAAATGCAGATAAACTTGGCTTTTAGAATCACACACAGAGATCTGTCATTCAGTCGGTTGAGCACGAGACACTTAATCTCAGGGTTCTGGGTTCAAGTCCTGCGATTCCTGCAGGGTTGGGATAGATGACCCACGTGGTCCCTTCCAACTCTACAATTCTATGAGGCCTAGGAAATGCCCCCTGCTTGGGCCAAGGAACTTAACTGGTCTGTGAGGAATTTGCTATATAACATTTTAAGTGTGTTGTAATTGTATTATACAAATGCGACACTAGGTGGCGCTGATGAGCTAAGGGCAAATTCCATGTATATTTTCAAACGGTATTTTCTTTTCGTTTGTTTGTTTGTTTTAAATAAAGCTACTCTGCTTCCAAATCTCAGTTGCTGGAAACCTCAGGCGCGGAGAGTTGCTCTTGTTTCAAATCCTGCTTTTTGTTTTCCTGGCCACTGTGAGAACATGCGGCAGCTAGACTGGGGACTGGGAGCGGCCGCCGAGACCACATAACACCGGTCCTGAAAGACCTACATTGGCTCCCAAGATGTTTCCGAGCACAATTCAAATTGTTGGTGCTGACCTTGAAAGCCCTAAACGGCCCAGTATCCCAGAAGGAGCGTCTCCACCCCCATCGTCCATCCCGGACACCTGGGTCCATCTCCCAAGGGCCTTCAGGCGGTTCCCTCCCTGCGAGAAGCGAGGTTACAGGGAACCAGGCAGAGGGCCTTCTCGGTGGTGGCGCGTGCCCTGTGGATCACTGCGGATGGTGACAGCAGTCATGAAATTAAAAGACGCCTGCTTCTTGGGAGAAAAGCGATGACAAACCTAGACACCATCTCAAAAAGCAGAGATATCACCTTGCCGACAAAGGTCCGTATAGTCATAGCTATGGTTTTCCCAGTACAGTGGTACCTCAGGTTAAGTACTTAATTCGTTCCGGAGTTCTGTTCTTAACCTGAAATACCACTTTAGCTAATGGGGCCTCCTGCTGCCGCCACGCCGCCGGAGCACGATTTCTGTTCTTATCCTGAAGCAAATTTCTTAACCTGAAGCACTGTTTCTGGGTTAGCGGAGTCTGTAACCTGAAGTGTCTGTAACCCGAGGTACCACTGTAGTGATGGAAGTGAGAGCTGGACCATAAAGAAGGCTGATCGCCGAAGAATGGATGCTTTTGAATTCTGGTGCTGGAGGAGACTCTTGAGAGTCCCATGGACTGCAAGAAGGTCAAACTGACCCATTCGGAAGGAAATCAGCATTGAGTGCTCACTGGAAGGACAAATCCTGAAGCTGAGGCTCCAATACTTTGGCCACCTCATGAGAAGAGAAGACTCCCTGGAAAAGACCCTGATGTTGGGAAAGATGGAGGGCACAAGGAGAAGGGAACGACAGAGGACGAGATGGTGGGACAGTGTTCTCGAAGCCACCAGCATGAGTTTGACCAAACTGCGGGAGGCAGTGGAAGACAGGAGGGCCTGGCGTGCTCTGGTCCAGGGGGTCACGAAGAGGCGGACATGACTAAACGACTAAACAACAGCAAAAGTCCTCATGAATATGAATGAAGGACTGATTTAACTAGAAATCTTGCCTTGCACCAAATAATAATAATAATAATAATAATAATAATAATAATAATAATAATAATAATAAATTTATTATTTGTACCCGCCCATCTTGCTGGGTTTCACCAGCCACTCTGGGCGGCTTCCACAGAGACCACCTGTCTTAAACTTCCAGACCAGGGTCTCTGTCTCTCTCGTCCCCTTAAACATGGCATCCTCCACAGGCCAAAGGTCTGAGCTACAGCCTTTCCCCATCCTCACTTTCCAGGGTGCTTCTGAGCATGAACAGAGTTCTACACACACACACACACACCTTTGCCGAGTAAACGCAGCCAGGCCAGAAAGCTGGATTTGCAGTCTGCAAGGGACCCAAAGCGAGAAAAACGGTGTGAATGACAATGAGCAAATTTCCAGGAAGAAAAGGGAGTAAAATTGGGTGGGAGGCGGGCAGACAATTGCTTGTAAGGTCAGGCAATGACAGTCTCTCCCCCCCTTTTTTGCAAAAACCGCTTGTGCACGGTTTATCCTGGGGGGGCCGGTTTGGTGCATCACACACCCACTGAGTCACCCAGCTGCCGGGAATGTGTGTTAGTGGCTATTTTCTCCCCTCTCGACCTTTCGCCGGATGAATCACCCATCCCACACCAAGAGGGAGAAATCTCGGACGGGGAGGAAAACCTCCCAGCCGAGTTATTCTCTTTAGCCAGGCCTCAAAAGAGGAACCACCCCCCTGCTTCCAAAATAAAAATTTTAATATTAGACTGGGAGACGAAAGATGAAGAGGTAAAATCAGTTATGATTAAATGGGCACAAGATGTGGGTCACAACATTATGATGGAAGATTGGGGGAAATTATGGAAAACCGATTTAAAATTTACAGAAGGAGAATTACATGGACATGATGTACAGATGGTACACGACACCAGTGCAGTTAGGGGAAATGTACAAAACTAGTTCAAATAGATGTTGGAAGTGTAAGGAAAGGGAGGGGACATTTTATCACATGTGGTGGGATTGCAAGATAATTAAAAATTTTGGGGAAATGATATACAACGAATTGAAGAAAACGTTCCATTTAACATTTGTTTAAAAACCTGAAGCATTTTTATTAGGGAATGTAGGGAAAGATCTGCCAAAAAAGCTGAAAAACATATTCATGTATGCGACAACGGCTGCAAGAGGTTTAATAGCACAAGGATGGAAGACTGAAGAAACCCCAACTAAAGAATCGTGGCAAGAAAAATTGATGGATTATGCAGAACTGGCAAAACTGACATACAAGCTACGGGACAAGGATAACTGTGACTTTAAAGATGAATGGGAACGCTTTGCAAAGTATTTGAAGACGCAACAAAGCGAACTGGACTCCTTGGCTGGTTTTGAATTCACAAACTTTTTATTGATAAGAATCAGCTAAATAGCTTGAGGATCTATACAACTGTGTAACATGCAGAAAACAGCATCAAAGACTGGAACGGAGGGAAGTCGGGTGGGGTGGGGTGGGTGTTTTCTGTGGGGGGGGAGGAAAAATGGGGGGAGGAATAAGGATGATATGTTTCTGGATAATATGCTTTGTTTTAATTGTGAATTAAAAAGTTATTAAAAAAACAACACAAAATAATTTTAAAATCCCCTCTTTGGGCACTGAGGGCTCCAATTCTGCCCCAGGTTTTGGTTAGTGTAACTGAGATTTAATTAAGAATTTTTATTCGGGGTCGCAGGGACTGGCATTCTCTGTCCACACCCCCCAGGTTTGCATGCCAGAGGTCGTGAGTTTGAATCCCCAGCATCTTGGAGGAGACAGAAACCCCGTCGTTCTCATGAGGACTAGAAACTTTGCTTATGGTTATTTCTTTTTAAAAATGATATACAAGTTAGCCTTGGTGAAGACTTGACGTTTTTATCCCCCAAGAAGTTTTTGATTGAGTTCCACTGAAATGAGGCTGCATTTTAATGTTTTAATGTTGTATTTTAATCTTGTTTTTTAAGCTGTATTTCAATCAATTGTTTTTAAGTTTGGTGTTAGCCGCCCTGAACCCGGTCTTGGCTGGGGAGGACGGGGTATAATAATAATAATAATAATAATAATAATAATAATAATAATTATAAGGATCTCTCGTGACAATTTGCACAGCCCGTACGCAATTGAGGATAAACCACAGGTATGCGTGGAAAGTGGGACGCGGGTGGCGCTGTGGGTTAAACCACAGAGCCTAGGACTTGCCGATCAGAAGGTCGGCGGTTCGAATCCCCGCGATGACGGGGTGAGCTCCCGTCGCTCGGTCCCTGCTCCTGCCAACCTAGCAGTTTGAAAGCACACTGGTGCAAGTAGATAAATAGGTACCGCTCCGGCGGGAAGGACTAGATTACTCAGGGGGGCCCATCCAACTCTCTGAATAAAATCGCTATACATTTAAAGCCTATCCAATGCACATGACTTATCCCCTCAAAAAGGTCCTGGAACTGAAGTCCGCCCCCCTGCACCCTTAAACTACAGTTCCCAGAATTCTCCGGACGGGGTGTGTTTTTGCGTAGTGTGGGTCTGCCCCAATTGTGCCCTGGCTGCGTGCGCAACATACATCGAAAGCCCCCGCACCCTCAAACTCTGGGAGTTATAGTTGCGGCGCTACAACTCCCGGCGCCCTTAGCAAACTACACTACCCAGGATTCTTCGGGATGGGTTGGGAAATGTGCTTTGAAAGTACGGTGCTTCGCTGTTAACAGTAACAGTAACAGCAGCAAGAATATTATTGGCCCAAAAATGGAAGCAAGAAGAACTACCAACATTAGAAGAATGGAGGATGAAATGGATGGACTTCGCAGAATTGGACAAACTAACAGGAAGGATCCGAGACTGGCGGGACCAGAGGTTTACTGAAGACTGGACTAAATTCACTGAGTATTTGAAATGTATTTGTGATGATCAGATTACGTTTGTAGGACTACAAGAAGTTCTGTGAGGAGTAATTTAAGAAATATTGTAAAAATGGAAAGGGAGAAATGATTTGTTAGAAAAGGTACAGGCAATATGAAGTTAAGAATTGCAGGAGAAATAACCAAGACAGAAGACTATCAGAGATGCTGAAGGAAGTCCAAACAAGGACATATGTATAATAATTTGTGTGGTATGCTTAAAAAATTTTGTATGCTAAAATTAATAAAAATATTATTATTGGGAAAAAAGAAGAAAGTACGTGCTTCGCTGAACGTAGCGCAAACATGCGTTTCTCATTTCACGGTTGCGACGTTTACTCGTAAGTAAGACCCGCTGGGTTCAATGAGACACCCCGCTCCGAGGTAAGCGTGTGCCAGGAATCGTGGCCCTCGCAAAACTCTTGGCTATTAGAAAGAAACATCTGAATTTGTGGCGTGACAACTCAGCCAATCTCTCTCTCGTTTGCTACATCCTTCCTTTCTCTTAAAGGACTTTTGAGGCAAATAAAAGAGGCAGAAATGCGAAGAATCCTGCGGACTTAGCCTGTTTCCCACTTGAAATCTTTACTCACTACCCTTGCCAGATTAATAGCTCATTTATTAACCTCCTCTCCCCCTTTTAACTCCTTTCTCCCCAAGCAGGGGATGAAAAAGAACTTTTCTCTTTTTGGAACGTGGTGGAAAACCGCATTTCCCCCCACAATACAATGGGTGTGAAAGGGGCGGTGCCTGGAAGGGTCGAGGGGCGGAGCTAGGCAGTTAGGGGTGGGGCTTTGGGGTGGGTGGGGCCTGGTGGGCGCAGATCCGTTGCAGGTGAGACAAAATTCAAGGATTATAAACGGAGTCGCTCTCTTCATCTCCGTCGGACAGGATGCTAAATGCAGCCTCCAGGTTCAGAAACAGTCTATCTCTGAAGTGCCTGAGCTTTCTTATTTCCTCTTCCCTCCCAAACCACGTTCCTTTCATGCTGTGTCCATTGCAGGTATTAATATTTTGCAGTTTGAAGCGACTGGATGCATCTAAAAATGGACTTGATGCTAAATGCAGCCTCCGGGTTCAGAGACAGTCTATCTCTGAAGTGCCTGAGCTTTCATATTTCCTCTTCCCTCCCAATCACATTCCTTTTATGCCGTGTCTCTGGCAGTTATTAATATTGCACGGGATGCGTAAAAACCAGCTCCCTTTGCAAACGAAGCATCGTCCGGACCTGTTAGATATTATTCAAAACTTTACTTACAGAACGTCCTTCGAAAGAGACATCGACTGATGCAGCCAAACAGGTCCGTAGTAAGACATAAGCCAGTCCGAGGCAAAGGCTCAGCATCTTACGAAATATGAAATAATTCCAACAAACCGAGAAACAGAGGAGAAACAGGAGGAAAATAGGGACGTCCTATTCCATCCCCTCCAACGTTTCTCCTGTGAAAATAGGGACGTCCTATTCCATCCCTTCCAACGTTTCTCCC
>JAXCMG010000040.1:2313774-2328489 GCA_034642415.1 Podarcis siculus
GACGTCCTATTCCATCCCCTCCAACGTTTCTCCCCTGAAAATAGGGATGTCCCAAGGAACAGCGGGGCGTTCCGGAATCAAGTCAGAAACCGGCTTCTGTAAAACCGGGGCTGTCCCAGGAAAACAGGGACACTTGGAGTTTCTGTGACACTATTGTGGCCATACTTATTTTGGGAGAGAAGATAAGCGATGACGGAGCGAAATAAAATAAAACTGCCCTTCCCGGGTCTTGACAGAAGGCCTTCAAGGAAGTGGCGGTTGGCACACAGAGAGACGGGAGAGGTTTTTCTTTTGTTTGCTAGCGCACAGTGCGGGGGCGATGTGGAAAATTGCTTTATCCCTCCGAAGGAGCTGTTATGTTTGCCTTTCCCTGCAAGCCCGAGCCGTCTCTCCGAGACGAACTACATTTTGCATTTGGCAAGCAGGGGGGTCTGGACAGGGGCCAGAGTGGAAGAACAGGGCTTGGTTTGGGGGCTGTACAGAAACTGACCTCCTTCGTTTTCTTCTTAAATCCCCTTTTTACCTTCTGCACCGAAGAGCCTTGCAGGATCAGGGCCTGTGGCCCACCTAGCCGGGCAACCTGTTCTAATAATAATAATACAGTGGTACCTCGGGTTACATACGCTTCAGGTTACATACGCTTCAGGTTACAGACTCCGCTAACCAAGAAATAGTACCTTGGGTTAAGAACTTTGCTTCAGGATGAGAACAGAAATCGTGCTCCGGTGGCGCAGCGGGAGGCCCCATTAGCTAAAGTGGTGCTTCAGGTTAAGAACAGTTTCAGGCTAAGAACGGACCTCCGGAACGAATTAAGTACTTAACCCAAGCTACCACTGTAATAATAATAATTTATTATTTATACCCCACCCATCTGGCTGGGTTTCCCCAGCCACTCTGGGCGGCGTCCAACAGAATATTAAAAACAATACAGCGTTGGACATTAAAAACTTCCCTAAACAGGGCAGCCTTCAGTTGTCTTTTAAAAGTAAAACAGTTGTTTATTGCCTTGACATCTGCTGGAAGGGCGTTCCACAGGGCGGGCGCCACCACCGAGAAGGCCCTCTGCCTGGTTCCCTGTAACCTCGCTTCTCGCAGGGAGGGAACCGCCAGAAGGCCCTCGGGAGAGGGACCCCGGTGTCCGGGGTGGAGACGCTCCTTCAGGGATACTGGCCGGTTAGGTCTTTCAAGGTCAGCACCAACACTTTGAATTGTGCTCGGAAACGTCCTGGGAGCCAATGAAGATCTTTTAGAACCGGTGTTATGTGGTCTTGGCGGCCGCTCCCAGTCCCCAGTCTAGCTGCCACATTCTGGATTAATTGCAGTTTCCGAGTTAACTTCAAAGGGAGCCCCACGTAGAGCGCATTGCAGTAGTCCAAGCGGGAGATAACTAGATGCCCAGAGAGAACAGAGAAATCAAGATAGACTGCCTCTGGCCCTGGAAGTTCCATCAAAACATGAGGCAACCTTTCCATCTTGAGTCTCCTAGGGTTCAGCTTTCTCGGATTTCCATGCCGTCTAGCGTAATGAGACTGGGAGGGGAAACTTTCCTCTCTCTGTTTACCTCCAGGGTTTTGCATAATTTCCACAAACTTCCCAGTCGCCTTTCCTTTCAACGGGGAAGTCCCAGACGCCTGCCGTCTTTCCTCCTCGGAGTGTCTATCCATCCCCAAAGGAGCCTTTTGGGACACAACTGCCAAATCACATCCTGGCCAACTCCCCGTTGTGCAATTAAAACGGGTTTTTAATGCGCTTAGGTAATAAAAGCGGCTTCTCTCTCTTACACACACACACACACACACACACACACACACACACACACACAAAAACCACCCCAAACTTGTTGGAGGATGGAGGGCGGCTAACAGATTGAGGTTGAATCCTGACAAGACAGAAGGACTGTTTTTGGGGGACAGGGGGCGGACAGGTGTGGAGGACTGAATGGGGTAACTGTGTCCCTGAAGGACCAGTTGCGCAGCCTGGGAGTCATTTTGGACTCACAGCTGTCCATGGAGGTGCAGGTCAATTCTGTGTCCAGGGCAGCTCCATCTGGTACGCAGGATGAGACCCTCCCTGCCCGCGGACTGTCTGGCCAGAGTGGTGCATGCTCTAGTTATCTCCCGCTTGGACAACTGCAATGCGCTCTATGTGGGGCTACCTTTGAAGGTGACCCGGAAACTGCAATTAATCCAGAATGCGGCAGCCAGACTGGGGGCTGGGAGTGGCTGCCAGGACCACATAACACCGGTCTTGAAAGACCTACATTGGCTCCCAGGACGTTTCTGAGCACAATTCAAAGTGTTGGTGCTGACCTTGAAAGCCCTAAACGGCCTCGGTCCTGTATACCTGAAGGAGCATCTCCATCCCCATCGTCCAGCCTGGACACTGAGGTCCAACTCCGAGGGCCTTCTGGCGGTTCCCTCATTGCGAGAAGTGAGGTTACAGGGAACCAGACAGAGGGCCTTCTCGGTGGTGGCGCCCGCCCTGTGGAACACCCTCCCTTCAGATGTGAAGGAAATAAGTAGCTATCCTATCTTTAAAAGATATCTGAAGGCAGCCCTGTTCAGGGAAGTTTTTAACATTTAACGCTGTATTGTTTTTAATACTTGATTGGGAGCCGCCCAGAGTGGCTGGGGAAACTCAGCCAGATGGGCGGGGTATAAATAATAAACTATTATTAGTAGTAGTAGTGTAATAAGGAAATTGACAGTGCTGCGCCGAAAGGTGTGGGGCAACCTTTTTATTGACAAAACGTTGCCTAACCTCAACTCAAAGATATCAAGAACGGATGCTTGTTCAAACAGCAAACGTCATCTCACTTTGCTGCAAACTTTCTGCCAACCTGGCTCAAAACTTCCTTCCCTGGGTCTCTATGGTTTCAGGCAGGGAACAGCCCTAACTGGAAATCACAGAGTTGGGACACCGGGGGGTCATCCATCCCAACCCCTCCCAATGCAAGAACCGCAATTCGGTGTTGATCAGTATTGACCGACAGCTGCTTTTCGGGCGTTCAGACGGCGAGTCTTCCCCAGCCCTACCTTGAAATCTTCCTCTGCAGATGCAAAGCTTCGTCCTTTAAAAATAAGCTAAGGTTCTGGTCCTCAAGGTTCTGGAATAAACCGAAGATGGTGGAAAATTGAACCCTGGGGCTGCCAGCTGCCCTATTCGTGAGAATAAGATAATAATATTTAATCTCTGAAAAGGAAAGCCGCAAAACCGAGCCATCTTGCGAGAAAGAGGGGAGGCCGCGAGGCGAACAGACTGTAAATATTAGCCTCTTCCAAAGAGACGGGAAGGTTTTTCCTATTAAAACCCAGGCAGATTTACTAGTTCTGGAGTTGAGGAGGCTGGCAGCCCGGTCCTGCGAGCTGTGCATATTGTGAGCAGGTGCACAGAGCGGTTTTCCTGCCAGGGCGCATAAATCTCAATTCCTCTCATCTTCACCGCTCGTCCCAAACACACAATTGGCCAGGGCGGCGTTAAAGGTTGCCAACTGACCTGCAAGCTTCCAAAAGCGCCCTGCTGCTTTGCTTTTTAAGCCTGCGTGGGAAACGGACAGAGTTGTGCTCTTTAATCATCAAAATCTATAATAATAATATTTATAGCCCGCCCATCTGGCTGGGTTTCTCCGGCCGCTCTGGGCGGCTCCCAACAGAACACTAAAAACAGAATAAAACACCAAGCATCTGCCCCTTCCTCGTCCCAGGACCTTACCTCAATTTGTACTTCAAGATATTATTATTATTATTATTATTATTATTATTATTATTATTTGGGGGGAGCGAACACTGAGGTCCAGCGCCGAGGGCCTTCTGGCAGTTCCCTCATTGCGAGAAGCAAAGCTACAGGGAACCAGGCAGAGGGCCTTCTTGGTGGTGGCGCCCTCCCTGTGGAACGCCCTCCCGTCAGATGTCAAAGAGATTAACAACTACCTGACATTCAGAGGACATCTTAAGGCAGCCCTTCTTGCCACCAGAGGTTTCCTCCCCACACACAAAGAGGCCAGAGACACACCTATAAACCGTACGAAGCCATGTTTCCCCCCGACCCTGTGCTTGGGGGGCTCCGGGTTTCCCCATCGGTTGTCAGGAGGAAGGAAGCAGGATTAGTGCGCCTGTCTGGGGGCGAATCTTGCGGACCGGCAGCTTTTAGCTGAATCCTGACAAGACAGAAGTACTGTTTTGGGGGGACAGGGGGCGGGCTGGTGTGGAGGACTCCCTGGTCCTGAATGGGGTCACTGTGCCCCCAAAGGACCAGGTGCGCAGGCTGGGGGTCATTTTGGACTCACAGCTGTCCATGGAGGCGCAGGTCAGTTCTGTGTCCAGGGCAGCTCCACCTGGTACGCAGGATGAGACCCTCCCTGCCTGCGGACTGTCTTGCCAGAGTGGTGCATGCTCTGGTTATCTCCTGCTTGGACTACTGCAATGCGCTGTACGTGAGGCTACCTTTGAAAGTGACCCAGAAACTACAACTAATCCAGAATGCGGCAGCTAGACTGGGGACTGTGAGCGGAGACCACATAACACCGGTCTTGAAAGACCTACATTGGCTCCCAGTACGTTTCCGAGCACAATTCAAAGTGCTGGTGCTGACCTTGAAAGCCCTAAATGGCCCAGTAGACCTGAAGGAGCGTCTCCACCCCCATCGTCCAGCCAGGACACTGAGGTCCAGCTCCGAGGGCCTTCTGGCGGTTCCCTCATTGCGAGAAGAAAAGCTACAGGGAACCAGGCAGAGGGCCTTCTCGGTGGTGGCACCCTCCCTGTGGAACTCCCTCCCGTCAGATGTCAAAGAGATAAACAACTACCTGACATTCAGAGGACATCTGAAGGCAGCCCTGTTCAGGGAAGTTTTTAATGTGTGACATCTTAGTGTATTTTTTGTCTTTGTGGAAGCCGCCCAGAGTGGCTGGGGAAACCCAGCCAGATGGGCGGGGTACAAATAATAAATTATTATTATTTGGAGGGAGGGAACTTTGCAAAAGTGGAGGCACACCCCCCCAAAAAAGAAGACTTATTCAGAACTGGAACCCTCGAGGATTGCAAAACCACATCGCACCCCCTTCCTTCTCCTCGGGCCATTGCACCAGCTCCAATTTTCTTAACCCCTCCCATGTGTTCCCCATTAAGCCGCGGGGGGAAGAGGGGTTTGCGCAAGGCAATAAATTACGTTAATGAGGTTTGGTGGAGAAAGGGTGGTATCCGCAGCGGGGGTTGGGGTTTAGATGAAAGGGAAAGCGAGGATGGAGGGGGGGTCGGGGGCGAGGCGGGCTGGCGCAGGTGGGAGGAGAGATGGTCTTATTTTCCCGTTCACATGTGTTGCGGAACCGGAGTCATAAATCACACACCTTCTGGGGTCAAGGGTGCATCTTTGTCTGGCGGGGGGGGGGGGGCTGCAGAACTTTGCAGATCCCGGTGAAAAACGAGGCTTGCACCAGACATCTGAAGCGCGTTGGGAAAGTGTGCGGCGCTTCCCCCCAAAGAACCTTGGGAACTGTAGTTTTCCCATCATGGCGCTACAGTTCCCAGAAGGGAGGAGCGCCTTGCATCAAATATCCCAAACAATTAAACCCCTGTGTTGCAAAACCATTACAGTGGTACCTCAGGTTAAGTACTTAATTCATTCCGGAGGTCTGTTCTTAACCTGAAACTGTTCTTAACGTGAAGCACCACTTTAGGTAATGGGGCCTCCCGCTGCCGCTGGAGCCCAATTTCTGTTCTCATCCTGAAGCAAAGTTCTTAACCCGAGGTACTATTTCTGGGTTAGTGGAGTCTGTAACCTGAAGCGTATGTAACCTGAAGCGTATGTAACCTGAAACGTATGTAACCTGAAGTACCACTGTAACAGTAATATCAAGGCAACACAATGACCAAGTACGACGCAATATCAATATAAACTCTTTATATAATCTTTACGGAACATTGAACAATCTCTTGTTTATTTGGTTCTGTGTTTTCAAGAGAATCCATCAAGAGTGCACATTCTGTGACTTTCAGAGATATTATAAGATTTCTGTTTGTTTGGTTTGGCAGAGAGTGCGTATTTCATATACACTGGTACCTCGGGTTACAGACGCTTCAGGTTACAGACTCCACTAACCCAGAAAAAGTACCTCGGGTTAAGAACTTTGCTTCAGGATGAGAACAGAAATCGCGCGGTGGCAGCAGTGGGAGGCCCCATTAGCTAAAGTGGTGCTTCAGGTTGAGAACAGTTTCAGGTTAAGAACGGACCTCCGGAACGAATTAAGTACTTAACCAGAGGTACCACCGTAGTTCATATTGTTCTATGTTCCGTATAGATTATATAAAGAGTTTATATTGATATTGCATTGTTGTGCTTGGTCGTCGTTTTGCCTTGGATATTACTGATATCAGCAGGGCCAGATTTAGGTTTGACGAGGCCCTAAGCTACTGAAGGTAATGGGGCCCTTTATATGTCCAGCTGTCCTTTGTCAACAACAAATAGTCGCTGTTTTTTGTGTTGCATCTATGCTATATGGTAATTGATGGACCTAATAGGTATCTCAAGCCATTTGCACATGTTGCCGTGCAACCAGTCCATGCAGAATGTAGGCCCCCTATATATAGAAAGGAGCAAAGCAGTGATATTTTAGGGAGCAGGCGAGCAGGTGGAGCCCATGACTTACATCCGAGGAGCCTACACAACACAAAACATTGTTGCTGTTAAGGTAAAGGTAAAGGGACCATTAGGTCCAGTCGTGGCCGACTCTGGGGTTGCGGCGCTCATCTCGCTTTACTGGCCGAGGGAGCCGGCGTACAGCTTCCGGGTCATGTGGCCAGCAGGACTAAGCCGCCTCTGGCGAACCAGAGCAGCGCATGGAAACGCCGTTTTCCTTCCCGCCAGCGCGGTACCTATTTATCTACTTGCACTTTGATGTGCTTTTGAACTGCTAGGTTGGCAGGAGCAGGGACCCAGCAACGGGAGCTCACCCCGTCATTGCAGGGATTTGAACCACCAACCTTCTGATCGGCAAGTCCTAGGCTCTGTGGTTTAACCCACAGCGCCACCCGTGTCTCTACTGTTGTAGTATGTAGGTTTTATTTTATTTGGTTTCTATCTTATATTTTGGAAATGCACATCCAGTTTTCCCCCTTTAATTTTTGGGGGGATCCCCAGGATAGTGGGGCCCTAAGCTAGAGCTTGTTTAGCTTATACGTAAATCCGGCACTGAATATCAGGTGCGGCTCTGATTTAATTCATGAAACTCACCCGCCATTCGATCGCAGAAGAGAAACCGGCTTCTGTAATTCCGGGACTGTCCCTGGAAAAACAGGACACTCGGAGGAGATGGGAGAGAACTGTTGAGTTTGGAAGGAACCGTTAAAGATAATCTATTCTGCAACCACTTGCAATACAGAAATCTTTTGCTCAAACCCATGACCTTGAGAATTACAGAGCATTGCGCTCTACCTGTCGCAGCTCTGTCTGAGTCTTGGGCAAGCCTAACCTATAATTTTTAAAACTCCCAAGATCAATGATGGTGATTTATTAAAATTGTATACCGCCCCAAACCCGCCAGGTCTCAATTCACTGAATAATATGACAATATAAGAACGCAAAATACATAAGCGATGGCTCATGCAGAAAACCATTTTTTTTAAAAAAAAATAAACTTATGAAAATGTGGAAGAACTTTGACATCACAGGCCGGGCTCCTAAATCACATCCCCCCCCCTCCTGACTTCCTCTCCCCGCATGGCGTGTCCAGCTGCTGTCAGCGCACCCGGTTCAATTAAGGTGCTCAATTAAGGTTAACGATTTTTCTGAGACAGGGGGTGCCTTGTGAAAAGGGGCAAGGGGGGGGGCGTCTTCAAAACTTCCATGAGCCAGGATGGATCAGAAGAGCGGGAACTTGCCAAATTTCGGGTTTGCAGGGGACAGAGTCGAGCTCTGATTTTATCACGTTATGTTTTTCAAAATGTCCCCTCCCTTCCAGCAGAGTGCTAGACAAATAGCCCAACTGGGGGTTGCCATAGTCACAAAAATCCGGACAAAGTGGTTGAACTTTTCGCACAAAGTTGTTGAACTATTCGCACAAACTGGTTGAACTTTGCACACAAAGTTGTTGAACTTTTCGCACAAAGTTGTTGAACTTTTCGCACAAAGTTGTTGGGCTTTCACACACACACACCCCACCCTGAAATATGTTTTTGGACTTTTCTTGGATTTTTAAAGCATTGTTTAAAAAAATTGCCCGACTTGACACATGTCCGAGTTCCCTGCGTCTCAATAGATATCAAGAATCGGGCCCTGATTTTTAAAGAAACCAGAAGCCTTTCTGTTAGCAATCTTAGGTAGAGACATTCCAAAAAATATAAGAGAAACCTTTTTATATGCAACAACGGCGGCCCGTCTATCAATAGCATCTAATTGGATAGGGGGAAAGATACCAGCGCTAACAGAATGGCAAAATAAATTATTAGACTATGTGGAAATGGCTCAGCTAACAAATAGGTTAAGAGGTAACACCAAACATATATATAAATTCAGTGCTTTTTTTTCCTAAAAAAAAATGTTTAGGGCCACAGTCATACCTCGGGTTGAAGTAGCTATTGTATTTTTGGGTTGCGCGCTGCGGCAACCCGGAAGTAACGGAGCGTGTTACTTCTGGGTTTCGCTGCTCGCGCATGCACAGACGGTCAAAAGGGCGTCACGCGCATGTGAAGAAGCGGCGAATCGCGATTCGTGGACGCGGGTTGCATTCACTTCTGGATGCGAACGGGGCTCCGGAACGGATCCCGTTCGGGTCCAGAGGTACCACTCCTCAGGTTAAGTACTTAATTCGTTCCGGAGGTCCATTCTTAACCTGAAACTGTTCTTAACCTGAAGCACCACTTTAGCTAATGGGGCCTCCCGCTGCCGCACGATTTCTGTTCTCATCCTGAAGCAAAGTTCTAAACCTGAGGTACTATTTCTGGGTTAGCAAAGTCTGTAACCTGAAGTGTCTGTAACCTGAAGCATATGCAACCTGGGGTACCACTGTACTCTCATTTTGACTCAAGAAAATCACCGTTTTATAGCTCGAATCGAGGAAAATAAAGACAGTAAACAGACAAAAGGACAAGGATTTGCAAAATGTTTAAGGGTATGCGTACCCCTGGGGGAAAAAAGCTCTGTATAAATTCAATACAGTGGTACCTCAGGTTACATACGCTTCAGGTTACATACGCTTCAGGTTACAGACTCCGCTCACCCAGAAATAGTACCTCGGGTTAAGAACTTTGCTTCAGGATGAGAACAGAAATCGGGCTGTGGCAGCAGCAGGAGGCCCCATTAGCTAAAGTGGTGCTTCAGGTTAAGAACAGTTTCAGGTTAAGAACGGACCTCCGGAACGAATTAAGTAAGTAACCAGAGGTACCACTGTAAATAATTTCTCCATACACCCTAGAAAGGCAGGGCGCAGATTCCCTAAATCAGATGCTCTGGTGCTCTGGTGGCGAAATATGAGGCGATTGCAAAATGTCTTTGATCCATAGCTGTCAACTGTCCTGTATTTGGTGGGAAACTCCCTTATCCCAGCGCCGTGTCCCGCTGCTGTCCCTTATTGATGTTGTCCCTTAAATTTCCCGGGTTTCATGCTCGCCCGGCTCGGGGTCCTCCGCCACGAGAGAGAGCGCGCTGGCGCCGTCGTCCTGGCGCGAGGAATTCCATCGGCCCTTCCCCGCCCAAGAGAGAGGGGGGGAGGAAGAGAGATTCTCGCCCACGCCGCCCGCCAGCCCGGAGGCAGCAGCTGTGGCGGCGGCTGAGGAGGCGGCCTGAGGGAGGAGGAAGAGGAGGGGATGGGGAGGGACGCAGAAGGGCGGCGCTTCAGTGGCCGCGGCGGCGCCACAACCGCCTCATGCCGGATTGACAGCATCTGTCAATCCTTCCAATGTATGTACCGTATTTTCCGCTCTATAAGACGCACGAGACCACAAGGCGCACCTGGTTTTTGGAGGAGGAAAACAAGAAAAAAAATATTCTGAATCTCAGAAGCCAGAACAGCAAGAGGGATCGCTGCGCAGCGAAAGTAGCAATCCCTCTTGCTGTTCTGGCTTCTGGGATAGCTGCGCAGCCTGCATTCGCTCCATAAGACGCACACACATTTCCCCTTACTTTTTAGGAGGGAAAAAGTGAGTCTTATAGAGCAAAAAATACGGTAACTCTTTACAACAGCAAAATCCCTTATTTTGGCTGCTGATCCCTTATTTTCGAGGCTGCTGGTCCCTTATTTTCAAATCTGTAAGTTGACAGCTATGCTCTGATCGCGATTACAAATTAACGGCTCCCTCTTTCCTTGGGAAGCGAGTGATGGGCCCAGGGATGGAAGCAGTGGGGTGGGGAGGGGGAGAAGCCCCCCCGACAACAGGGTGGTCAAAAAAGTACGGGAGGCCAGCCCGGACCCCCACCGGTTGGTGTTTTGGCAAGCCGGGCACCCGCTGAGAATTCGGAGCGGGATGCCAAGTCACCCGCTGCTTTCTGCCCTCGTCTCGCACGGACCGTTGGCAAACCAAACAGATGTTCACAATCGGGGAACAGGATCTGAGCCACATTCCTTGGCCATGATGCCATGGCGTTCCCGGACGGGCCTTTCGCCACCTCGGAAGACGGATGAGGGTGGCCGAGCTGTCGGCACTGGCCTGGTGAAAAATGGGGCTACCAGGCATGGTGACATCATCGCCCGGGGTGTTGAAGCGACGGGGCACCTGGCATCCGCATGACATCACTTTGTACTCTAGTAAAGCAGACCGTCTCATTTGTCAGCGCCGAAATGGTATCGAGCGTCGGAACGACTTGGCCGCAATAAGGAAATTTTGCCCGTGGTACGACTATTTTCCACCTTCCCGTTTCGACTCTCCAGCACCCTATCTGCATAACCTGTTGTTGTTGCTGCTTAGAAGTGTCCGCCTCTTGGTGACCCCCTGGACCAGAGCACGCCAGGCCCTCCTGTCTTCCACTGCCTCCCATAGTTTGGTCAGACTCATGTTTGTAGCTTCGAGAACACTGTCCCACCATCTCGTCCTCCGTCGTCCCCTTCTCCTTGTGCCCTCCATCTTTCCCAACATCAGGGTCTTTTCCAGGGAGTCTTCTCTTCTCATGAGGTGGCCAAAGTATTGGAGCCTCAGCTTCAGGATCCGTCCTTCCAGTGAGCACTCAGGGCTGATTTCCTTCAGAATGGAGAGGTTGGATCTTCTTGCAGTCCATGGGACTCTCAAGAGTCTCCTCCAGCACCAGAATTCAAAAGCATCCATTCTTCGGCGATCAGCCTTCTTGATGGTCCAGCTCTCACTTCCATACATCACTACTGGGAAAACCAGAGCTTTCACTATACGGACCTTTGTTGGCAAGGTGATGTCTCTGCTTTTTGAGATGCTGCCTAGGTTTGTCATTGCTTTTCTGCATAACCTAGCAATTCTAAAATATAGACGTGCTTTTACTCTCGCGAGATTTAATGTCTTGCCCTCGGCTGGACTTGAGGGAGGATTCCAACAGATTCCCTGTGGAGACGGCAGTCCCAAATTGGTGGCGCATGCCCTTCTGGCTTGCGCGCTTGATAAAGACTTGAGGAATGAGATTACCACCCCTCTTTTATCGTCCATTCCGGGTCGCCCAGCCACTGCCCCAGTGTCCTTTCTCTTGGCAGATCTAGATGAGCAGGTGACAGCAAAGGTGGCAAGGTTTTTCGCTGGGGCAATTGGAATAAAGTCCACTATTTGACTACTGATTCAAAACCCTAAGATGTATTGTATATAATTGACTTTTTATTTCTATTCTTTGCATATTGTATTGTTGTTTTATTGCTATGGCTGATGGCTGGTGGAAATAAAGACTGATTCGTTCATTCACTTAGAGGCGTTAAGAAGCGTCCGGAGGCTGGCTATGGCAAGTGGTTCAGTGTCACCACCGTGGCCAAATGCCCCAAAGAGTTTAGGAATACGGACGAGGCTTATCATCAGCACCCAGAAAGAACCAGCCAGGTTGCAAGAGCTGCAACTAAGTGAGAGGGTCCTAATGGGTGGGCCTTTCCTCCACCCCCTCACCTATCTGCAAGGTTAATAATAATAATAATAATAAATTTATTTATTTATACCCTGCCCATCTGGCTGGGCTTCCCCAGCCACTCTGGGCAGCTCCCAACAGAATATTAAAAGCACAACCGAACATCAAACTTTAAAAACTTCACTGAACAGGGCTGCCTTCAGATGCCTTCTAAAAGTCAGATAGTTGTTTATCTCCTTGACATCTGAAGGGAGGGCATTCCACGGGGCAGGTGCCACCACCGAGAAGGCCCTCTGCAAAACTGGCATGCCTCGTCTCTTGCATTTATTTATTTTTTAAAAATAGAAATGTGTTTTCTTTAAAAGAGGAAGGTATTCTCCCTCTTGTGTGGGGCAGAAAATGAGGGGGGGGTAATGTCCCATCCTAAGACAGACTTTCTTGGGCTCCATGATCACTGCAGATGGTGACAGCAGCCACGAAATTAAAAGACGCCTGCTTCTTGGGAGAAAAGCAATGACAAACCTAGACAGCATCTTAAAAAGCAGAGACATCACCTTGCCAACAAAGGTCTGTATAGTTAAAGCTACGGTTTTCCCAGTAGTGATGTATGGAAGTGAGAGCTGGACCATAAAGAAGGCTGGTGGCCGAAGAATGGATGCTTTTGAATTCTGGTGCTGGAGGAGACTCTTGAGAGTCCCGTGGACTGCAAGAAGATCAAACATCTCCATTCGGAAGGAAATCAGCCCTGAGTGCTCACTGGAAGGACAGATCCTGAAGCTGAGGCTCCAAGACTTTGGCCACCTCATGAGAAGAGAAGACTCCCTGGAAAAGTCCTGATGCTGGGAAAGATGGAGGGCACAAGGAGAAGGGGACGATAGAGGACGAGATGGTGGGACAGTGTTCTCGAAGCTGCCAGCATGAGTTTGACCAAACTGCGGGAGGCAGTGGAAGACAGGAGGGCCTGGCGTGCTCTGGTCCAGGGCGTCATGAAGAGGCAGACACGACTTAGCGACTAAACAACAACAAGACAGACTTTTAAACCGATGCCTGCTGTTAACGTATGCATGCAGAATCTAAAAGCTTAAAAATTACTCTTCTCTCTCGACTGCCACAAAATTCTCCACCACGCATCCCCAATGTGCAAAGGATTGATTTAGAATTTTAGATGCATATGTTGCGTCGCCCTGAGGCATGTTTGGCACCTTTCCTTCCATCCCCATCTTGCGTTGGCCATAAAACATCAGAGGTGGCGTCTAATGAATCGTTAAAATCCACATGGATTCCTATATTAAACTTGAGAACAAAGAAAGCCCCTTCTGCCTTCTGCGAGGCAGAATCTCTTTTCTGAGCCAATGAGTTTGCGTTCTTGTTTATTTCCAAACAGCTCTGTTGGTTAGAGCTTGGTGCCGATCGTGCCAAAGTTGCAGGTTCGATCCCGAACCAGAGCAGTGCACGGAAACGCCGTTTACCTTCCCACCGGAGTGGTACCTATTTATCTACTTGCACTTTGTGCTTTCGAACTGCTAGGTGGGCAGGAGCAGGGACCGAGCAACGGAGGCTCACCCCGTCATTGCGGGGATTCGAACTGCTGACCTTCTGATCGGCAAGTCCTAGGCTCTGTGGTTTAACCTAAGCGCCACCCGCGTCCCTAATGCATTAGAGAATAACTTGCACCTAAATATTAGTAAAACAAAGGAGATGGTGTTGGAGGAAGAGAGGGGAACCTGCCCTGTTGTATATTGGGGGGGGGGCTGTGTGGAGAGAGTCTCCTACAGCTACTTCTCCCTCCCTTGAGCCCCGGCACCTATATCCTCCTTCCTCCCTCCCTTGAGCTCCAGCACCTATCTGCTCCTCTCTCCCTTGAGCTCCAGCACCTATTTCCTCTTCCCTCCCACATTCCTTTTAGCCCTGGCACCTACTTCTCCCTCCCTTGAGCCCCGACACCTATCTGCTCCTCCTTCCCTCCAGCCACAGCACCTATTTCCTCTTTCCTCAAGCCCCGGCAGCCATTTCCTCCTCCCTCCCTCCTCCTCCCTCCCTGGAGCCCCGGCACCTATTTCTTCCTCCCTCCCTTGAGCCCCAGCACCTATTTCTTCCTCCCTTCCTCCTCCTCCCTCCCTCGTGCCCCGGCACCTATTTCCTCCTTCCTCCCTCCCTTGAGCTCCAGCACCTATTTCCTCTTCCCTCCCACATTCCTTTTAGCCCTGGCACCTACTTCTCCCTCCCTTGAGCCCCGGCACCTATCTGCTCCTCCCCTCGAGCCCTGGCACCTATTTCCTCTTTCCTCAAGCCCCGGCACCTATTTCCTCCTCCCTCCCTCCCTTGAGCCCCAGCACCTATTTCCCCCTTCCTCCCTCGAGCCCCAGCACCTATTTCCTCCCTCCCTCCCTTGAGCCCCAGCACCTATTTCTTCCTCCCTTCCTCCTCCTCCCTCCCTCGTGCCCCGGCACCTATTTCCTCCTCCCTCCCTCCCTTGAGCCCCAGCACCTATTTCCTCTTTCCTCAAGCCCCGGCACCTATTTCCTCCTCCCTCCCTCGTGCCCCGGCACCTATTTCCTCCTTCCTTCCTCCCTTGAGCCCCGGCACCTATTTCCTCCTCCCTCCCTCCCTTGAGCCCCAGCACCTATTTCCTCTTCCCTCCCGCATTCTTTTCAGCCCCGGCACCTACTTCTCCCTCCCTTGAGCCCTGGCACCTACTTCTTCCTCCCTCCCTTGAGCCCC
>JAXCMG010000040.1:2328499-2341310 GCA_034642415.1 Podarcis siculus
TCCCTCGAGCCCCAGCACCTATATCCTCAAGCACCGGCACCTATTTCATCCTCCCTCCCTCCCTTGAGCCCCAGCACCTATATCCTATTTCCCAAGCCCCGGCACCTCTTCCCTCCTTCCCCCTCCTCCTCCTCTCTCCCAGGCTGCTCCGCTGCTCGCCCGGCGCGCCCCCGACGCTTCTCCTCCTCCTCCTGCGCGCGCTCCGGGCTCCCTCGGCAGCCTTCCTCCTCCTCCTCCTCCTCCTGGTCCTCTTCTTCTTCTTCCTCGGGCCTCTCCATCTTCTCCTCCATCGCAGGCGCGCAGGATGGCCGAAGGCGCAGCGCTGCTCCTTTTCCTGCTGCTCCCGCGGGCCGGGCTGGCGGCCCTCGGCGGCGGGGCTTCTTCTCCTCCTTCTTCATCATCATCCCCTTCTTCCTCTCCTCCTCCTCCGCCGCCTCCTTCGTCTTCTCCTCCGCCGGCAGACGGCGACCCTTTCTCGGCTCAGCTGGGCGATATCTCGGCTTGCCAAGCGCGCTGCGCGCCCAGCCTCCGTCTCCAGACGCCCGGTGCCAAGGTAACCTACCCAGGGGCGCAGGCTCCTACTCCGAGTAGACCCCTTGCCCCCAAAGAGAGGGAGGAAAACCCAGGTCCAAGCTCGCCCCGTGGTTGCAATGGGTCTACTCGGAGTCGGGGATGGCGTTGCAGGCAAGCCGTTCAGAGAAATGGCACCCCAGGACGCGCACGCCTCCAACGCGCAAGATCCGCGCACGGCTAAAAGCGAATATTATATTTTGAAAGCAGCAAAAAGATCCTCTCCTTCAGCACCCGGGATGTGCGCTCGATTAAAAGCGATCCTGTTTAAAAGCAGGCGTAGATTTTGCTGCTCCTTTGAGCACCCGAAATCCGTGCGCCATTAAAAGCCATCGCATTGAAAAGCAGGGGTAGATTTCCTCCTTGAATCAACCCAAGGTTCGGGCTCAGTTAAAAGCGATTATTGTATTTAAAAGCAGGAATAAATTTGGTCTTTTAGCGTCTGCGGTTCCTGCTCTCGTCTCTTTCCAAGGTGGCCTTTTCCGCCAGGGTTTTCAGTTAAAACGCACCCAGAAATTCCCGAGGAGAATCAAAAATAACGCAGATAAATAGCCTTTGATGCCTGTCTCTGCCTGCCCCCCCCCCCCGCTCCTCGTGGCCCCCTAAACTGGGAAGAATACCAGCATCCATCTTTTCCAGGCTGGAAGGAAAGAGAGACGGAAAAGGTTTAAGGGAAGAAAAAAAATGGAGGGGGAATAATTTTTAAATAAAAATGAAACATGCCATTTTAAAATTATCCGTTTTGATTTGGGGGGGGCATATCTGGTGTATTGCTTTATTTAGGTGCGAGGTGCTTTAATTGTATTTAATTTTTCCTGCATGTGGGATCTGCTTTCTGCAGGTACCAATCCATCACTGCCCCCTCCCGCTCGTCCATCGCCAGAAAAAACGCTTCGGATAAAGACGCTGTCTGATTTTTTGTTTTGTTTGTCTATAGCTCCCCCCCCCCCCCAAGCTAAAATCCTCCCATCTCTCTTTCGCAGACAGGCAACCTATACGTGTTTCCAATTTCCTGGGGCTTTTGGCCTCCGCCTTTGGGGGCTCAGATACTCAGAGTAGACCCACTGGAACAAAAGGAGATGACTTGTGTGCCGTTCTGTTAATGGGTCCACGCTACGTAGGATTTAGCTGCAGACAACCCAAACTGTGCAGGGGATTTCATCTCCCAAAACATCTTTTGTTCTTCTGCATTCAGTTTTTATTTGGGGGCGTTTGCATAAGCCGTGTTTGCGACGTACACAATTAATTTTGTGCAGTGCTGCGAAAGGAGTATGGGATGCATTGAGAGAACGGGACGCGATTAAAATAAGCTGGCCCAGGTTGCAAGCTATGCTATGATCCTTCTTTAAGGCATTTAAATCCTTAAATTCTTTAAGACATTTAAAATTTCTTGGCCCATTTAAATACGGCCTCTGATTTGGAGGTCAGTGTGTGTGACTGGTGTGTGTGTGTGTGCGCCCCCGTTTTCCTCCGCCGCTTGCTGGCAATTTCCCGGTAGACTGCTCCTGCCCCTGGAGGTTCTGTGCAGCCCCCCCCTCTTTGGTTCTGATCCGGAGCCAACAGAGGGGCGTGAATTATGTTGCTGAATCAAAGAGGCTGCTATCATGTCCTTTCTGTCATTAAAATGTTCCTGAGACAATCGCAAAGGTGATGCAGCGAAGACTTTTTAAACCCTCCCTCTGATCCCATAGGAAGGCAATTTAAAAATAATAATGATTTTTTTTTGTCTCTGTCGGATTAATTTTAAAAACATCTTCTTTAGGCTTGCTTTTATTTCATTTTTCTGTTTTCAAATTGAATTTTCTATTCATTAAGAAGACTTATCCCGTTCCCCTGCCAACCTGCTGTCGAAAGGCATCTATTTATCTGTTTCGTAAGATCTTTGGACCGCTGGATTGCAAAAAGGAAAGCAAATGGGAAAAACCTCAGGGCAGTTTGCAAAAAACCCCAAAACCTCAGAGTTAGTGCAGAGATGAACAATGAGCTTATGTTAACAAGGAGGGTAGATTTGGGTTGAACATTAGGTGAGAGCAATTTGACAAGCGAGACATTAACCTGGAGTTTTTGTATCTCCAGGTTGCCTGCATTAAGCAATGTGCATGGATATAAAATATATTTTTTAAAAATTTACTTGTGTTACTTATATGCAAGCATTTGCAAAGCACTCACTCAGAAAGCTCTCTGGAAGCAGTGTGTTGCAATGTCAAAATAATTTGTTGTTGTTGTTTAGTCGTTTAGTCATGTCCGCCTCTTCGTGACACCCTGGACCAGAGCACGCCAGGCCCTCCTGTCCTCCACTGCCTCCCGCAGTTGGGTCAAACTCATGTTGGCCACTTTGAGAACACTGTCTCGCCATCTCGTCCTCCGTCGTCCCCTTCTCCTTGTGCCCTCCATCTTTCTCAACATCAGGGTCTTTTCCAGGGAGTCTTCTCTTCTCCTGAGGTGGCCAAAGTCTTGGAGCCTCAGCTTCAGGATCTGTCCTTCCAGTGAGCACTCAGGGCTGATTTCCTTAAGAACGGAGAGGTTTGATCTTCTTGCAGTCCATGGGACTCTCAAGAGTCTCCTCCAGCACCAGAATTCAAAAGCATCCATTCTTTGGCGATCAGCCTTCTTTATGGTCCAGCTCTCACTTCCACACATCACGACTGGGAAAACCAGAGCTTGAACTAGGCAGACCTTTGGTGGCAAGGTCAAACTAATAGAGCAGGGCAATTACTTCCCTTGATCTGGACAGGTGTGGTTGCAGCCCAGAATAGCATTCACTTTTTTTGCTGCTGCATCACGCTGTGGGCTCATGTTCAGCTTGTGGTCCACCAAGACCCCCAGATCCTGTTCACATGTACTGCTAGTAAGCCAGGTGTGTCCCCTCCCAATTCTATATTTGTGCATCTGGTTCTTCCTGCCTTACTGCAGAACCTTACATTTGTCCCACAGAGCCTAGGACTTGCCGATCAGAAGGTCGGTGGTTCAAATCCCCGCGATGACTGAGTGAGCTCCCATTGCTCGGTCCCTGCTCCTGCCAACCTAGCAGTTCGAAAGCACGCCAGCGCAAGTAAATAAATAGGTACCGCTCCGGCAGGAAGGTAAACGGCGTTTCCGTGCGCTGCTCTGGTTCGCCAGAAGCGGCTTAGTCCTGCTGGCCACATGACCCGGAAGCTGTACGCCGGCTCCCTCGGCCATTAAAGCGAGATGAGCGCCGCAACCCCAGAGTCGGCCACGACTGGACCTAACGGTCAGGGGTCCCTTTACCTTTACCTTAAATTTGTCCCTGTTGAAATAAATTAAATAAATTGTCCAGTTGCAGCTTAGAGACTAACTAAGTTTGTTCTGGGTATATAAGCTTTCGTGTGCATGGACACTTCTTCAGAGACCCTGAAACAGAAGTCACCAGACCCTTATATATATAGATAGATAGATAAAATGTAAATAAATATACAATAAAAAAGGAATATACAACGGGATAGACAGGAAGTCCAAAGTGTTGGTACATATATGATTTTGGAATAGTTTTTTTTTTTTTAGGTATATAAACTTTGTATACATGCTGAAAATCAAAATAAGCCTTGTGATGCAATATGATAATGTTTGCCGATGTAACATAAGAACGTTAATAAATAAATAAAACTCTCATATAAAACTCGAGTCGTGCTCAGGAGAAAACAAGCTTGCTCCCTCTCCCCTGCGACAGCCCTTCAGATATTTGGAAGACGACTCTCCTATCTCCTCTTTTCCGGCTCCTTCAACCGTTCCTCATCAGGCTCGGTTTCCAGACCCTATGACCATCTTGGTTGCCCAAAAAATATCCTTGTCGATACCCTTCTTAAATTGTGGTGCCCAGAACACGGGACTCCCAAGTTGGTTCTGACCCAGGGATAACAGATTACCTGACCGGGACACTAGATTTTCTGTGGCGTGTTCCAACTTTTAAATATCGGCTTAAAACTTTTCCGACCAAGCGATTAAGAACAGTTCCTTCCGAAACGGTTCATCGCCGCCCATTTTTCAACGAATGGTTTTTATTGCCGTTAGCAGCATACATATACAGTGGTACCTCGGGTTAAGTACTTAATTTGTTCCAGAGGCCCGTACTTAACCTGAAACTGTTCTTAACCTGAAGCACCACTTTAGCTAATGGGGCCTCCCGCTGCGCCACCGGAGCACTATTTCTGTTCTCACCCTGAAGCAAAGTTCTTAACCACCTGAAGCACTATTTCTGGGTTAGCAGAGTCTGTAACCTGAAGCGTATGTAACCCGAGGTACCACTGTATATGAGAGAGACAGGGCCTTGCAAATATTTCCTTTGATAAATATTTTAAAAATATATCTCGGCCACCCACCCATACAACGCCCCTTGCAGGTAGGCACATATATTGTCAGGCTTTCCCCCGTATTCTAGGCTCCGGGTGGCGAGGGCTGAACTAGCATCTCCCCGCTCAAAACTACCTTTTTCGTTTTCCTGCTCTCCGCCTGCATAGCCCTAAACCTCTGGTTCCCGTCCTTTGGTCACGCCTAGACGT
Organism: Podarcis siculus; assembly: GCA_034642415.1. Taxonomy (NCBI): domain Eukaryota; kingdom Metazoa; phylum Chordata; class Lepidosauria; order Squamata; family Lacertidae; genus Podarcis; species Podarcis siculus. Next base: position 2,333,587 of record JAXCMG010000040.1, read on the forward strand.
GACCAAGAGACTGAACGTCCGGATTAGGCTTTGTATAGGGTGAAATCGAAGGAAACGGGACTGGGAGGGAACTATGATTCTGTGACAGCGGCAGGACATTGTTGTTGTTGTTTAGTCGTGTCCGCCTCTTTGTGACCCGCTGGACCAGAGCACGCCAGGCCCTCCTGTCTTCCACTGCCTCCCGCAGTTTGGTCAAACTCATTCTGGTCGCTTCGAGAACACTGTCCCACCATCTCATCCTCCGTCATCCCCTTCTCCTTGCGCCCTCCATCTTTCCCAACATCAGGGTCTTTTCCAGGGAGTCTTCTCTTCTCCTGAGGTGGCCAAAGTCTTGGAGCCTCAGCTTCAGGATCTGTCCTTCCAGTGAGCACTCAGGGCTGGTTTCCTTCCGAATGGAGAGGTTTGATCTTCTTGCAGTCCATGGGACTCTCAAGAGTCTCCTCCAGCACCAGAATTCAAAAGCATCCATTCTTCGGCGATCAGCCTTCTTTATGGTCCAGCTCTCACTACTGGGAAAACCAGAGCCTTAACTATACAGAGCTTTGTTGGCAAGGTGATGTCTCTACTTTTTAAGATGCTGTCATTGTGCGGGACATGTACAATGTTTTAATTTCTCTTTCCGCTCTTCCCTCCCCCACAAAAATATTTTTTTCCAGGATGCGGTCCTCAACGCCTGCTACCGGGGATGCCGGCTGTTTTCCATCTGTCATTTTGTGGATGCCACGGCCGACCTGAACGCAACAAGAGTCGAGTGCGAATCGGGTGAGCCCGCGCCCCTCCTCCTTACAAACAACCCCCCCTTAAACCTCGCTCGGATACATTATCCAGAACTTCCTTTCCACTTAAACGGCTGTCATCTCCCCACCGCTTATATTCTGCAACCGATTCCCACAGACAGCCGAGCGGAGGGGAAGGATAATGGAAAATTGCAGGTGGGGACAGGCACGAAACAAGGGGGGGAAACCCTCGCCTCGTAGGATGTGATTAACTCTGCAATAGACGCTGTCTTTTTGAAGGCAGTAAAGTCTTTCGGTTGGGAGGTAGCAAAACCAGAGCAGGGACTCGTTCAGGGAGTCGAGGTGTACCCTCCTTTCGGAGGCTGGTTGTTTCCGCTGGGAGATTCCCCCCAAAACTCACGGCCAATTGCAGAGACGCGGCAGTACTCCTCGCCCCATCGGAAAGAGCGCAGACTCACGCAGAGACGTGGCGGGTAACCTCTCCCCCCCATCTCTTTCTCCCCACCCCCCTCGAAAATTTAGCCTGTATGGAAGCTTACACTGGCGGCGACGAACAGTTTGGCTGTATGACGGGATGCAGGACTCAGCTGCCGGAGACAGACAGCCGGGGAGAGAAGGTAATTTGTCTCCTAAACCAGTGCCGGATTTACGTATAAGCTAAACAAACTATAGGGTGACGCTGTGGGTTAAACCACAGAGCCTAGGACTTGCCGATCAGAAGGTTGGCGGTTCGAATCCCCGCAATGACGGGGTGAGCTCCCGTTTCTCGGTCCCTGCTCCTGCCAACCTAGCAGTTCGAAAGCACGTCAACGTGCAAGTAGATCAATAGGTCCCGCTCCGGCGGGAAGGTAAACAGCATTTCCGTGCGCTGCTCTGGTTTGCCAGAAGCGGCTTAGTCATGCTGGCCACATGACCCGGAAGCTGTACGCCGGCTCCCTCGGCCAGTAAAGCGAGATGAGCGCCGCAACCCCAGAGTCGGCCACTCCTCTGGGAGTACGCAAACAAGCCTAAAAGGGGTGCTGGAACCCCAAACCCCTCTCTCTCTGCAAAAACACGGCATCCAGATTACTACTAAACTGGCCCCTGTGTGGGTTTGACATCGAAATCTCAGCCTAGAGGGATGGCGTCGCTGCTTTCGCCAGTTTTGTGAGACTGACTGTCGGGGGGAAATATATGTGTGTTGGGGGATTAGAGAGCCATTCTTTAGTCTTAAAAACAGATTAGGAGGCTGGTTCCTCCAGACATTTCCTCCAATGCCAAGCCGTGGGCAGGGAACATCCTGCTGCCCAAACAACTCATCCTGCCACCTGTCTCTGCGGGCAGAGTACGCGTCTGTAAATGTGTGTCGGCACAGGCTTTTGGATCGCACTGTGGGCTGCAGGGATTGCCTTTCTAAATCCTGGCAAGACAGAAGGACTGTTTTTGGGAGACAGGGGGCAGGCAGGTGTGGAGGACTCCCTGGTCCTGAATGGGGTCACTGTGCCCCCGAAGGACCAGGTGCCCAGCCTGGGGGTCATTTTGGACTCACAGCCGTCCATGGAGGTGGAGGTCAGTCGTGTGTCCAGGGCAGCTCCATCTGGTATGCAGGATGAGACCCTCCCTGCCCGCAGACTGTCTGGCCAGAGTGGTGCATGCTCTGGTTATCTCCTGCTTGAACTACTGCCATGCGCTCTATGTGGGGCTACCTTTGAAGGTGACCCGGAAACTGCAACTAATCCAGAATGCGGCAGCTAGACTGGGGACTGGGAGCAGCTGCCGAGACCACATAACACCAGTCCTGAAAGACCTACATTGGCTCCCAGGACGTTTCCAAGCACAATTCAAAGTGTTGGGGCTGACCTTTAAAGCCCTAAATGGCCCTGTATACCTAGAGGAGCGTCTCCACCTCCATCGTCCAGCCCAGACACTGAGGTCCAGCTCCGAGGGCCTTCTGGCGGTTCCCTCCCTGCGAGAAGCCAAGTTACAGGGAACCAGGCAGAGGGCCTTCTTGGTGGTGGCACCCGCCCTATGGAACGCCTTCCCATCAGATGTCAACTATCTGACTTTTAGAAAGCATCTGAAGGCAGACCTGCTTAGGGAAGCTTTTAATGTTTGATGTTCTGTTGTGCTTTTAACAGTCTGCTGGGAGCTGTCCAGATTGGCTGGGGACATTTCCCCATATACAGTCGTATCTCAGGTTAAGTACTTAATTCGTTCCGGAGGTCCATTCTTAACCTGAAACTGTTCTTATCCTGAAGCACCACTTTAGCTAATGGGGCCTCCTGCTGCTGCCGGAGCACGATTTCTGTTCTCATCCTGAAGCAAAGTTCTTAACCCGAGGTACTATTGCTGGGTTAGCGGAGTCTGTAACCTGAAGTGTCTGTAACCCAACGTACCACTGTACTTCCTCTGTGTACAGAAATCCGCATCGCACACCTGCAAGAAACCGACCTTTCAGGGTTTGGGGAGATTTCAGATTGGCTCACGCCTATTTTCACACAGGTCCTGGACCCAAAGCCCGCCTCGTTCTCCGTCTTTGACCTCGTCTCCAGCTTCTGCAACGATATCGTCAGTTCGGCGCAGAGTTTCATTTCCTCCACGTGGACCTTCTACCTTCAGGCTGACGACGGGAAAGTCGTCGTTTTCCAGGTGGGTGCTGTTGGCATGGTTGGGGGGCGGGTGGCAAAACCAGGGAGCGGTGGGGGGGGAGACTCGAACGGAACAGAGGAAGGGTGCTTTATTCTTCTTATTATTTTTCACAAAGTGATGTTGTCGTTTAGTCGTGTCCGCCTCTTCGTGACCCCCTGGACCAGAGCACGCCAGGCCCTCCTGTCTTCCACTGCCTCCCGCAGTTTGGTCAAACTCATGCTGGTAGCTTCGAGAACACTGTCCCACCATCTCGGCCTCTGTCGCCCCCTTCTCCTTGTGCCCTCCATCTTTCCCAACATCAGGGTCTTTTCCAGGGAGTCTTCTCTTCTCCTGAGGTGGCCAAAGTCTTGGAGCCTCAGCTTCAGGATCTGTCCTTCCAGTGAGCACTCAGGGCTGATTTCCTTCCGAATGGAGAGGTTTGATCTTCTTGCAGTCCATGGGACTCTCCAGAGTCTCCTCCAGCACCACAATTCAAAAGCATCCTTTCTTCGGCGATCAGCCTTCTTGATGGTCCAGCTCTCACTTCCATACATCACTCCTGGGAAAACCATGGCTTGAACTATACGGACCTTTGTCGGCAAGGTGATGTCTCTGCTTTTTAAGATGCTGTCTAGGTTTGTCATTGCTTTTCTCCCAAGATTATCACAAAGTAATAATCATGCATAAATAAATGGGCACTCAGCACCCGCAAGACCATTCCTTTGTAACTATCCAACCTCCTGAAATTTCACCTCTTGCGACGGTTTGACCCCTTTTCCGTTTTAACAGTACGAATTCTACAGACACCTTCCGTACCCCCTCAAAAATCATTTCTCCTGGAGTAAAATATATGAACTATTTGAAAAGTGATTGTAACAGACAGATTACGCTAGTAGGATGGCAAGAAGTTCTGTAAGGAGGAGTATCTGAAACATTGCAAGAAAGACTATGAGGAGAATTATTAGTTAATGATAATTAAGAGTAATAGAGAAATTAAGAAATGCAGAATAAGTGATGAAGAACAAAAAATCATCAGAGGTGTTGACGGAAGTCTAAAATATCGTCTAAGATAAGAAGTTATATGATTGTTGGAAATGATATGTTAAAAAAACTAGTAAAAATGTATTTGTTGTTGTTGTTTAGTCGTTTAGTGGTGTCCGCCTCTTCGTGACCCCCTGGACCAGAGCACGCCAGGCCCTCCTGTCTTCCACTGCCTCCCCCAGTTTGGTCAAACTCATGCTGGTAGCTTCAAGAACACTGTCCCACCATCTCGTCCTCCATCGTCCCCTTCTCCTTGTGCTGATCTTTCCCAACATCAGGGTCTTTTCCAGGGAGTCTTCTCTTCTCCTGAGGTGGCCAAAGTCTTGGAGCCTCAGCTTCAGGATCTGTCCTTCCAGTGAGCACTCAGGGCTGATTTCCTTCAGAATGGAGAGGTTTGATCTTCTTGCACTCCATGGGACTCTCAAGAGTCTCCTCCAGCACCAGAATTCAAAAGCATCCATTCTTCGGCGATCAGCCTTCTTGATGGTCCAGCTCTCACTCCCATACATCACTACTGGGAAAAGTAAAAATGTATATACATATATAAAAAACCAAAATCATTTCTCCTGCGTATTCCCCGTCTTAGGAGGCAAACCGCAATATACAGAAATCACGCTCTGCAGAAGCGATGTCTGTGCATTTCGAAGGTTTCATACATAACCAGATTCCTGCATTGCATGGGCTGGACTAGATGCCTCTAGAGGCCCCGGCTGATTCTGCGATTCTAAAGACCGTCCTTCTTTTTGTCCTCAGTCTCAGCCAGAGATCGAGTATCCGGTTCCAGAGGTCCAGGCGCCCAAATCGGAGGTTTTGGAGAAGGTGTGGGCACCATCCACCTCCAACACTTTGAAGCCCCACACCGGTAAGAGAGAGTATTGGTTTTGCTAGTATTATTCATCGCCTCTCCTGGTCTGCCCCGCAGAGGACCTTAAGGTCCATGGATAATCATAGTTTAGAGGTCCCGGGCCCTAAGGAAGTTAGATTATCCTCCACCATCGCCAGGGCCTTCTCAGTGGTGGCTCCGACCTGGTGGAATGCTCTGTCCCAGGAGACCAGGGCCCTGCAGGATTTAACCTCCTTCCGCAGGGCCTGTAAGACAGAGCTATTCCACCTGGCTTTCAATTTGAACTTAGCCTGATCTTTTATTCCCCTTCCTTCCCTCCCCTTTTTATGAAGATTACCCGCTCTGGGATCCCACAGCTAATTCTCCCCTGGTCTCCTCGCTGGCCCAAACAGGACTAACTTAGCCAGCTATCCCTGGTGATCATCTCATGTCTATTGGATGGGTTTCCCCCCCGAATTGATTTTTGACTTCTGAATTTATTGTTATTCACGTTTTATATCGTATTTCATGCTGTTTTTTGCTGCATTGTTTTAAATTTGTTGTGAGCCCGGTTTTTTGAACCAGGAAGGGCAGGGTATAAATAAAAACTTATTTATTTGTTATTTAATCGCCTGCCCTTCAAGCCAAGGTCCCAGGGCAGGATGCAACCCTTAAAAGGCAAGAGGGAAAGCAGTTTTAAACAACTTAACAATCGCACGTGCGGAAAAGACACATCTCATGTGTCAGAAGGCCACAGAGGTGCATCTTCTGCGTTTGCCGAAATATGTGCCTGGCGCACCTCTGTGCGGAGGTGGCTCCACAACTTAGGGGTCGCAGTGATTTATCGCATGGCGATTTCCCCCAGCTGGAGCCTTCGGATGACGGCCAGCCTGTTTGGAAACGATTTTTAACACCCTTGCAAAACCCAGGGCACCGCGGGAATTTGGGGACGCCGCAAAACCGTTCCTGGGTTTATTGCAAACTTTCCCTCTCCTAGTTAGTATCGGTGGTTTTGCATTATTTCCCCGGCCGTCCACTTATGGGTCTCCTTTTCTGCCCCGTATTTCCCTACCCGTGCGTTTTCTTCGCCCTTTCAGGTCTTCGGGAGAAACCCCCCGTGGAGGAGCCGAAAGCTAGAGCGAAATCGTCGCCCCCGGCGGAGACCCAGGCGCCCCCAGAACACGATTTCCTGGGCTGCATGTCCAAGTAAAGAAGTGGGGGGGGAGGCGATATTTGGGGTACAGGGAGAGGAATGGGGTGGGGGGTGGGATTGAGGATAAATGTGCAGACAGGCCCAAGAGGATAGGAGGAATCTTTTTTTAAAAAAAAGGACGCCAATATCCACTTTATTTTCGTATTTGATTTTTTTGTTTGAAAAGTCAAGTTCCTAGTCCCCATGGAGGCAAAGTTAGGGTCAAAGTCTGGGCTGGTGCCTGAGGGTCTGCAAAGCGGTTGGGCAAAAAGGAGGTGTGTGTGTGTGGGGGGAAAATCTTCCCATTTTTGCCCCCCCACCTTATCACCACCAGCAAACAACATAAACAAACCATAGGCGCTAACAACATAATCTTTTGACATTACACGTACTTTAACTCATTATCCTATATGCACTTTATTATTATTATTATTTCCTGTTACTCGTCAAAAGAAATTTTCATTTTTATAATTTCCTTACACTTCCAGATTCAATCTAAATCTGTCAGGAGCACTGTACTGCCACTGTACTTTTTAAGATATTCTTTGAATATTATCCAACCTTTATTAACTTCCTGGTTTGATTACCCTCTTATTCTCCCAGTCCTTTTCGCAAGTTCTGAATATTCGCTTGCCAATCATTTTTTTGGTGGGAATTCTACCGCCTTCCCAATTTCCGGCTATTAAAATCCTAGCCGCTGTGGTTGCACACATGAAAAGGGTTCTTTTTCCGTATTTCATTGGGAATTGTATTTTAAGGGGCGGGGCCAGAGGCGAGGAGGCGGGGCCAGCTGGGGAAGTGGGCGGGGCGCAGATGGCGGAGGGGCGGAGCTCCCACGGAAGGGATGCTCACCTGGCCAGACTCACCTGTTCCCCTCTTCCACGTTGTTGACGGTCCTTTCCCCCCCACCCTTTCCCCACCCACCCACCCGCCGCCGGGCCCCCTCCCCGTTTCCCTCTCCCCCCACCAGCCAGTTCGAAGCGTCCGCCCCCTCCATGGCCGGCCATAATCTCGTCGTCTCTCTCTGGCGGGGGGCCTCTGGGTGTTACAGACGTTCGGGGCTGCCGCGATGGATCCTGGCCGCTTGCCTCTTCCTGTCCATCATGGTGATGTTGTGGCTCAGCTGCGCGAGTTTGGTGACAGCTCCCGATCAGCACGTCAAGACCCAGGTATGGTTTGGGGGCCAAAGGGGGAGATGGGCAGTGAGCCTTTTCTTCCATTTCCAATATTCTCATTCTCTATCATCTATCTATCATCTATCTATCTATATCTATATCATCTATCTATCTATCTATCATCTATCTATCTATCTATCTATCTATCA
>JAXCMG010000040.1:2341320-2354758 GCA_034642415.1 Podarcis siculus
CATCTATCTATCTATCTATCTATCTATCATCTATCTATCTATCTATCATCTATCATCTATCTATCTATCTATCTATCTATCTATCTATCTATCTATCTATATCTATCTATCATCTATCTCTATCTATCTATCATCTATCTATCTATCTATCTATCTATCTATCTATCTATCTATCTAATCTATCTATCTATCATCTATCTATCTATCTATCTATCATCTATCTATCTATATACAGTGGTACCTTGGTTCTCAAACTTAATCCGTTCTGGAAGTCCGTTCCAAAACCAAAGCGTTCCAAAACCAAGGCACGCTTTCCCATAGAAAGCAATGCAAAACGGATTGATCTGTTCCAGACTTTTAGGACGCGGGTGGCGCTGTGGGTTAAACCACAGAGCCTAGGGCTTGCCGATCAGAAGGTCGGCGGTTCGAATCCCCGCAATGACGGGGTGAGCCCCTGTTGCTCGGTCCCTGCTCCTGCCCACCTAGCAGTTCGAAAGCACGTCAAACTGCAAGTAGATAAATAGGTACTGCTCTGGTGGGAAGGTAAACGGCGTTTCCGTGCACTGCTCTGGTTCGCCAGAAGCGGCTTAGTCCTGCTGACCACATGACCCGGAAGCTGTACGCTGGCTCCCTCGGCCAATAAAGCGAGATGAGCGCCGCAACCCCAGAGTCGGCCACGACTGGACCTAATGGTCAGGGGTCCCTTTACCTTTACCTAGACTTTTAAAAACAAACCCCAAATAGCAATTGGACATGAATTTTGGTGTCTAACGAGACCATTGATCCATAAAAATGAAAGCAATAAACAATGTACTGCGGTCACACACTCCAATCATCAGTAGCTGAACTGGGTTCCAAACAGGCCCCAAACCAAAACAAAAAGAGCCGTAAAAGCAAAAACGCAAAATGAATAGCAAAAACAGACAGACCTTAGCGTAACACTCAAATCGGAAGCGTAACACTCCAAACAGAGCACGTCCGGCTTCCGAAAAAGGTTCGCAAACCGGAACACTTCCTTCCGGGTTTGCAGTGTTTGGGTTCCAAGTTGTTTGAGTACCGAGGCGTTTGAGAACCAAGGGACCACTGCAACGGTTCTTTTTCAACAACGGAGCGGTGTGTACATTTTATAAAATACGATAAATAAAATAAAATAATCATGGTGAAGAACCGGTCCTGAAGGTGAGGTTTCACCCCTGTTGGTTTTGCTCTGAGTCGAACTCCCCGTGGCGTTAGCAAAATATTATTTCGAAGGAAAATAAACGGGCAAATCTTCTTTCTCTCCTTTTCCCCCTCAGCCCCTGAGTATCAACGGGGACAAGGAATACCTGGAAGACCTGGATAGCTCCCTTCCATATTCCCTCCGGCCTGTAATCGCCGTCGCCATCTGCCCGGCGGAGAATGAGGAAGCGGCACTCCTGCCCGTCAAAGTGGATTTAGACAAGACCGCCCTCTAAGGACGTCCCCTGCCCCATATCCCACCTTGAACCCCTCCACCACCAACCTCCCCTTGTACCCCCCTCCAACACCCCAGATTACCTCCTGTTTCCCATCAAGCCCCTCGCCGCAACACCACCCTTTCCGACATCACCTGCTGTCTCGCCCAGGTTTCTTGAACTCGGTACCTTACCGGCAGAGGCGAAGGCAGGGCCCCCTATTTTTAAGCAGTGACGTCCTGCGGGTTGGGAAGGGGCAGGTGGTCGTGGTTTTCGATACCATGATTTGAAACCAACTCGCCGGCCCTGCAGAAGGGTAGGCAGAGTCGGCCTGCTCCGGTCCCGGGTTCAAATCGACGTGTCTCTGAGTAGGGCTGGCATAGGGGGCAGGCACACACACACACACACCCGCCTGGAACGATGCCGAACTCGACAGTATTAAGGCAGCGTCCCTGCTTGAGTTCGGAACGAGAGGACGAGAACCTCGCTTTGCTTCCGAGCTCAGCGACTCAGAGGTCCCGAGTTCAGGTCCCGACGTCTCCCAACAAGGCCTGGGTGCGAGCGTCCCATTCATATCATTCGGAACCTGTGTCGTTTTCGATGGTGCCCGTTTTTTGTTCTGTTTTGCACTGATGTCCACCGCGGGGGGGGGGGTCCCCATCTCCTACCCCCCTCCCGGCACGCAACTCGTGACCCCCTGGCACTTAAGGAAGGGGGTACACACCAGCTTTGATCGCTTGTACATTTTGCCTAACACTCATTTCTCTTGTACAGAGGTTTAACTTATTTCCCGCTTCCTTCGATCTTTTTCTCCCGCCCTCGTCAGGTGGCCCTTGCTGTCCGTAACTTCTGAAGCGATGACACTCTTTAAAAAAACGTGTCCCCAAATATCAGGTGTGGAAGGCAGTTAGCCAGGGGGGAGAGAGATATAATTTTGGGTCGTTTTGCTATCCGTATCCATCCCAGCTTCCGCAACGGGTTCACCCTGTGTGTAAAAAAAGCTGAGCCGCCATTTGTACAATCTTCTCAACTGAATAAAGCTGTTTCCCCCCCAACTCTCCCAGTCTCCTCTGCGCACCGCCGTTCAATTTTTGGGCATCGAAAAATAGCAAGACCTCGGTGGATCTGAGCTAGGGCCCCGCACCTATCTATCTTAACCCTATATATCTCTTTAATAAACCTTTCCGTCTGTCCTGGAAGTGTTGCAAGGGGAATGGTTTGTTCTTAAGTTGGTTTTCCCCTGTTTAATAACAAAAATCAGGTCCGGGTCCAAGGTGCGGAAGAAGTTGGGACACGTAATAATAAGGATAATAATTTTGTTATCTGTTACCCTGCTGACCTGGATGGGCTGCCCCAAATCCCTTTCAATCCGAAAGTGGAAGTGCAGTTTTTGTTTGTTAGTAGCCCAAAGCTGTGGGGTATTTGGGGGGGAGACAGGATGGGGCAGGAGTACAGGGAAAGGGAACAACAGGATTTTGGTTGTTGGGTCTTCAGCTCCAATCAGTCCTAGCTATCACAACCGATGATGGAGGACCCTGGAGATGGAAGTTAATTCGGGGACCCTGGAAATAGAAGTTAATTGGGGGACCCGGGAGATGGAAGTTAATTTCTAGAGGTTCCCCCTCATCTTTGAGGTAGGGCACAGTCTTGCAAGTACAAAGAAGGAAGCCGTTGCCTGCACAAAGAAAATAACCTTGCACAAATTCTACCGGACCGACGCACCCGTTTCAAACCTGCGTATGTTTGCATATGAATAAAGATGCTTTGGAAGAATGAAGCAGGCTCCCTGGTTTTTTAAAATAAATAATAATAATAATTTATTATTTGTACCCCGCCCATCTGGCTGGGTTTCCCCGGCCACTCTGGGCGGCTTCCATAGAAACCAAAAATACACTAAAATATCACACGTTAAAAACCTCCCTGAACAGGGCTGCCTTAAGATGTCTTCTGAATGTCAGGTAGTTGTTTATCGCTTTGTCATCTGCTGGGAGGGCGTTCCACAGGGCGGGCGCCACCACCGAGAAGGCCCTCTCCCTGGTTCCCTGTAGCTTTGCTTCTCGCAATGAGGCAACCACCAGAAGGACCTTGGAGCTGGACCTCAGTGCCCTGGCTGGACGATGGGGGTGGAGACGCTCCTTCAGGTCTACTGGGCCGTTTAGGGCTTTAAAGGTCAACACCAGCACTTTGAATTGTGCTCGGAAATGTACTGGGAGCCAATGTAGGTCTTTCAAGACCGGTGTTATGTGGTCTCCGCTCACAGTCACCAGTCTAGCTGCCACATTCTGGATTAGTTGTAGTTTCCGAGTCACCTTCAAAGGTGGCCCCACATAGAGCGCATGGCAGTAGTCCAAGCGGGAGATAACAGCAGCATGCACCACTCTGGCGACAGTCCGCAGGCAGGGAGGGTCTCATCCTGCGTACCAGATGGAGCTGCCCTGGACACAGAATTGACCTGTGCCTCCATGGACAGCTGTGAGTCCAAAATGACCCCCAGCCTGCGCACCTGGTCCTTCAGGGGCACAGTGACCCTATTCAGGACTAGGGAGTCCTCCACACCTGCCCGCCCCCTGTCCCCCCTAAAACAGTACTTCTGTCTTGTCAGGATTCAGCTAAAAGCTGCCGGTCCGCAAGATTCGCCCCCAGACAGGTGCACTAATCCTGCTTCCTTCCTCCTGACAACCGATGGGGAAACCCGGAGCCCCCCAAGCACAGGGTCGGGGAAAACATGGCTTCGTACGGTTTATAGCTGTGTCTCTGGCCTCTTTGTGTGTGGGGAGGAAACCTATGGTGGCAAGAAGACGGCTTCTCTTGTGGCACGGAGAGTGGAACGGAAGCTTCTCACTTCGGTTGGAGAAAGCCGCTTTTTTGGTCTGCCAGCCGGCTGCAAAATTCAGGCAGCAGCTGCCGTTGGCCAGAGAGGCATGGAGGAAACGAAATCTTTGGGGACAGCTGCGTCCAGCTGAATCTCAGCAGGTCAGCCCAGGACAACGCTCCTTTTTTGCTCTCCGGGCCTGGAAAGACAGAGATCAAAAGCTTTATCTCTCTCTTGCCTGGAAAGAGAAGTTTTGCAGCAGAGCGTGTGAAGCCGTGTAAAAAAAATGTGTGGGTGATTAGGAATGCGGCATTTAAGGATAGGGGTGTTTTTTTTGGAAAAGAGCAGGGCAGAAAACTTAAATGTTCTGCAGATCAAAATGTTGATCTTTCTTCCCACCCAGCAAAGCACCCTGGCGCCAAACAGCAAATGCGGCTCTCTCCCCATCAATGCATTCTACCCTAGCGACAACCATGTAAGGGAGGATAGGCTGAGAGATTGATGCCCGCCCCCCAGGTCATCCAGCGAGCTTCGAAGCCGAGTGGGAGGATTTGAACCCGGGATGTCACAACAGGAGCACCCCAGGGACTAAGATCTCAGAGACCTGGAGGCAAACCCCGGGTGATGTCTGGGAGACCCTGGAGATGGAAGTTAATTGGGGGACCATGGAAATGGAAGTTAATTGGGGGACCCCGGAGATGGAGGTTAATTGGGGGACCCTGGAAATGGAAGTTAATTGGGGACCCTGGAGATGGAGGTTAATTGGGGGACCCTGGAGATGGAAGTTAATTGGGGGACCAGGAGATGGAAGCTTTAAAGGTCAGTACCAAAACTTTGAATTGTGCTCAGAAACGTACTGGGAGCCAACGTAGGTCTTTCAGGACCGGTGTTATGTGGTCTTGGGGGCCGCTCCCAGTCCCCAGTCTGGCTGCCGCATCCTGGATTAGTTGTAGTTTCCAGGTCACCTTCAAAGGCAGCCCCACGTAGAGCGCAAGGCAGTAGTCCAAGTGGGAGATAACCAGAGCATGCACCACTCTGGCCAGACAGTCTGCGGGCAGGGAGGGTCTCATCCTGTGTACCAGATGGAGCTGCCCTGGACACAGAATTGACCTGCGCCTCCATGCACAGCTGTGAGTCCATCGGGTAGCCAATGGGTCTCAAACTCTTGAGGTGTTAGGCACTGGACCTCAGTGTCTGAGCAGAACGATGGGGGTGGAGACGCTCCTTCAGGGATACTGGGCCATTTAGGGCTTTCAAGGTCAGCACCAACACTTTGAATTGTGCTGAGAAGTGTACTGGGAGCCAGTGTAGGTCTTTCAGGACCGGTGTTATGTGGTCCCGGCGGCCGCTCCCAGTCCCCAGTCTGGATGCCGCATTCTGGATGAATTGCAATTTCCAGGTCACCTTCAAAGGCAGTCCCACGGAGAGCGCATGGCAGTAGTCCAAGCAGGAGATAACCAGAGCATGCACCACTTTGGCCAGACAGTCTGCAGGAAGCGTACGGCCATCTTCGTTGGCCACTATGAGAATGCTGTACCAGATGAGCCCCCTTGGGCCTGATCCTGCTGCAGAACCCTCCCTGAATTTCCCGTCCATTTAATTATCGCAGAAAACACACAGAGGCTCCTCCTTTCCAGTAGGCAAACTTTTAATTCCGGTTTTATTTTTAAAGTCACCAAAAAATCGCCGAACGAGATCATTCCGCAATGCAAAATAAAAAATCAACATTGACGGATAAGAGAGTTGAGACCCCACTCTCATTTACCCGCCCCTCCAAAAAAAGGCATCGGTTAGTTCCCTTGTGTAAACATGGTGTTACAAACGTATTTTCCTGTTTATTAAACAACAACAGAGTTATCAGTAGGTTATATTAAGACAACGAGGGGTGACTGTACACTCTGCAATGAGATTCAGTTTTTGAGATTTAAGAAAAACAGATCGCACGTGGCTCCGAAGGTGGATCTGCGATGCTAGAAAAAAGGGATTTTTTTTTCGTTTTGGGGGAGAGACAGAGATCTTGAATATGGGGGGCATGGCGTCGAAAAGACTACAATTCCCAGGGTTCCCTGGGGTCAAGAGAAAAGGGTGCAGGAGGGAGAGGAAAAAACAGGCCAGTCTTGTGGGTCTCCCTCCTAGTTTTCTAGGGAGTATTTGGCGAACGTTGGCTTGGTAACGTAAAAAACCACACACACAACCACAACATCCCCTGGTGTGCGGAACGTGGAACCCCCCCGAAATCCAAGTCTCTCCTTCCAAGGAGTTAGGTTTTGTATAAATGGGGGGAGACTTCTCCCCCAAAATGAAACAGGGGAGTCCAGAAACTTGGCTTTACACTGGAGCAACAAGATGGGAAAGCTATGTGGGGTTTTTTCTTTACATAATTCTGCAACCGAGCAGAATTGGAACCCACAGCTTACAGCTCAGAGGTCGCTCAGCACCCCTATTTGCAAGCGCTCCCCCCTCCCCGAGAGATATGGGGGGGCCCAAAGGGGCCACGATCCAGGCACCTCGCTGCCAACTCGGGGAGGTGGGTGTGACCGCCCCGTCAATTCCGCAGGCGTCCTGGATGCTCTTTCAACCCCCCAAAAAACACCCCATAGAAGAAAGGGGTGCGGGAATTCAGGAGAAAGCAGCCTAGTACTGTTCCTGCTGGGGGGGCCAGCCTTTGGCATTTTTTGGGGGGGTGGAGCTGCAAAATAATTGTAATAATTGCAGGTGTTGATTTAAGGCGGCGGTTCTCATGTTGTCCAAAACATCTGGTTGGGGATGCCTGCTTTAGGGTTTTGCAGGTGACGTCTGAGCGGTTCTCAAGCTGTGGGTCCCCAGATGTTGTTGTACTACAACTCCCATCGTCCCTGAGCTCTGGCCTTGCTAGCTAGGGGGTGATGGGGGTTGTAGTACAACAACATCTGGGGATGTTGAGAAAGGCTGATTTGAGGAAACTGTGCCCGGGCTTGGAGCGCCAGGAAGCGGGCAGGTGGAGACGATGGACGGACAGACGACACACCTTAAGGGGTCTTTGGGGTCTGAATCGGGGGGGGGCTCCCCACATCCCCCAAAAGCATTCCATAGTGTGCGAGAGGAATGGCTCTGTTTGCAAGATATGTAGGAACGCCTCTATTTATGAGAAAGGCGATGTTGGGGGGGGTGCGACGACTGCCGCCCTGGCCCCACGGTCAAAAATGGCGCCCGTCCTTATCTGGGGTGGGGAGGGGGGCAGCCAGCTTCCTTGCCCCCCAGTGCAAAACAGGCCGGGTTTGCGGACTCTTGAGATGAGAGTCGCCGCCCCGTAAGGAGGTTTTCGGACTTTTAGGTTGCCCGGTGCAAGATTTCGCCGCGAGAGAGGGGAGAATTCAGAGTGTATTTCGTTGGTCCTTTCGAGTAAGAAGGGGAGGAACGCCCCTCCTCAAGTGTAAACAAAATCACACACCCCTTAGCGAGGAAAATAAGAGCAAAAATCAAGTTAAGACGGGGGGGGGGGGATTTTTTTTGCAATCCGGTAAGGCACATGTCGTTCAAAGACCGCTGACCCCAACGCTAAAATCTGCACTGGAACTTTAAGGCAGTTTCGAACTTCTCTAAACAGTCCCCCCGAAACCAAGGAATCCTGGGAACTATAGTTTTCCGCAGGGTGGTGGTGTTGTTAGGCAAGCCCTGTTCCATTCGCAGGGCGGTTTAATTATCTTGCCTAGGGAATTTGCTGGGGACTGGAAGGAACCGGGGTCTCCTAAGCACACTGGGCGCCCCCGGGGAAAACTACAGTTCCCGGGATTTTTTGGAAGAAGTCAGGGCGGCTTAAAGGGGGCACGATACCGCTTTGAGCGTTCAGGGGGCCTAAAAGACCACCCTGCCTTTTTAGCCCTGCCCCAATTCCTGCTCCGTTCCGTAAAAAAAGTTTCACATTAGTAGTTTCCACCCAGCTGCACTCCCCAATCGCTCTGGGTGTTTTCAGAAACCCACGTACCCCCCAGGAAAGTTCCTGGTTAATGCATTCGAATTCCGCTCCTCAAAGGGGGGAGCAGCATAGCTAAGGCGAGACAAGGAAACGAACGGGCTCGTTTTGAATCTGGCAAGGCGTGGGGAGGCGAAAATGAGACACCCCCCCAAAAAAGCACAAAATGTCTGCAAAAACGAAAAACAGCATGCCCGCACCACACGTTTAAAGCACGACGATGCCACTTCAACAACAGTTTGTGGCTTCCCCAAAGTAATCCTGGGAGTTATAGTTCGCCAAGAGCGCCGGGAGCTGTTCGGAGGTGCCTGTATCCCCCCACACCCAACTGCCATTCCCGGAATCCCCCTCCAAGAGGCGCTGACCGGCAAACTGCCGCTCCACAAAGGGAACCCCCGCCGCCCTCCGCAAACTATAACTCCCAGGATTTTTTGGCGGGGGCAGGCGGGGAACGCCATGGTGGTGTGAAGCGGTCCCACGGCATTTTTAATAGACGGGGGAATAAAGGGAAGCAAAATTCTGGGGTGACATACAGCGTCTGCTGGTTCCAAAATGAAATTTTCGACCGAGGGGTCCAGTTCTGGAGAGACGGCTTCTATCTCGGTTGCGCTGGGAGTCGGAGCCCAAATCCGGGTGGGTTTCCAAGAGGGGGTAAAGGCAGGAGAAGGCCCCCCACCCCATAGGCGCCGTCACCCAATCCTGTGGGGATCAAGGCTGCTGTGATATTTGGGTGGAAGAAGGTTAAGTGCTGTTCAGGATTTGTGGGGCTGGCCCAGTTCACCCCACTGCTTCCTGCTTATAGTGTGGGTGGCTGGGGGTCGCGGCTGACGGCCACGGGCCCAATTCAGCTCCGAAGCAGAAAGGCAAAGCTTTGCTGAGTTGAAACCTGCCAGGATGCGATCCGCCAAAACCGAGGAGCCCACTAACGTTTTGGGGTTCCCAGGCTGAACTCAAAGTCTTCCTTGTCTAGCTCAGGTAAGTTGGCATTTGGGACACGTATGAGTAGCAGGGAAGCATCGAAAAAACATACGCAGCCCCAAAGTCCTCAACAGATCAAGGCTTCAAAAAAAAGCAACCTCTTTTCCCCCTGGAGTCAACATTTCAGCGTTTCCTCTGGTCGCCCCCAAACAAATCCCTTCATGCAGAAATTGAGCACAGATATTCTGGTTTTCCACCTGCGGGGACTTCCCGAGTTTTTCGCGGTTCCCCCACAACGTTATCAAGTTCTGTCTCATCACTGCGGCCTCAAAGGAATGGCAGAGAACGCGCAATGCCGTTCTTGGGCACGTAACAATAAAAATAAAATCATAATAATCAAAGGCTTCTTTCTCCTCCTCTCACAACTATTTGCATGAGCGGAGGCTCCCGAAAATGCAAAAAAGCCCGCAGGCGAAGAACATGGCGGTGATCCACTGCTCTTTTAGGCAAAAGGTTGACCGCGAAGGCAGATTTTAGGAAGGTTTAAGGATGTGACTTTTCCCCCTAGGCTTGTGTCGTTCATCCATTGGCAAAAAAGTGAGGATGGACACAGGGAGAATAGAGGAATAGAAATGGCAGCCCGCATCCCTCAAGGCAAACTAGTCAAATGTTGGCAAGAGCTGCGCTTCCTGCAGTTCCGAACCAGCAAGGTCTTCCAAATTCTTCTGCGGTCGCCAAAAGGCAAGGAGAACATTGAGATTATTTGAAACAAATTGAGAGAGATGAAAAAAAATTCAGGGAAAAGAAGACGAACGTCGTGGATGTTATTCTTCCACCCGGAATTTTTTTAAAATCCGCAAAAACTGCAAGATGTAAAAATAAAAATTTGCACAGAGATCCGAAAAAACAAACGATCCGGGCGCAAGTCTGGCGGGAGCGGGTTTCGAACTCACGGCCACCGGCCTCCGGGAGGGTAGTTGGGGACGGTCGGGTATTCGGGGAGGCTGTTCCCGGAGAAATTACTGAACTGAGCTTCCCGGCTTGGGGGGTCCCGCCACGACCCGGTCTGCCACTCGTCCTGAGCTTTCTGGAAGCTTCCGCCGCCGCCGCGGTAAAGCCGGTGGACCTGGTTTCGGAGAGGGAGGGGAGTTTAAAAGGCGGGTCGGAACGGGAGCACCTCGAACTCAAAACCCCGCGGACAGCGCTTCCGGGAAGTGCCGAGAACTACGGAATATTCCCTGCTACCAATTAAAAATAGTGCACGCCATAGCTGTCAATGTTTCCCCTTTTTTAAGGGAAATTGTGGTGCTGTGGGTTAAACCACAGAGACTAGGGCTTGCCGATCAGAAGGTCGGCGGTTCGAATCCCCATGACGGGGTGAGCTCCCATTGCTTGGTCCCTGCTCCTGCCAACCTAGCAGTTCAAAAGCACATCAAAGTGCAAGTAGATAAATAGGTACCACTCCGGCGGGAAGGTAAACGGTGTTTCCGTGCGCTGCTCTGGTTCGCCAGAAGCGGCTTAGTCCTGCTGGCCACATGACCCGGAAGCTGTACGCCGGCTCCCTCGGCCAGTAAAGCGAGATGAGCGCCGCAACCCCAAAGTCGGCCACGACTGGACCTAATGGTCAGGGGTCCCTTTACCCTTATTCCGAATAGGATTCCTCACAAGAAAAGGGAAAAGTTGACAGCTATGGCACACACACACCCTTTTATGCATGCCCCAACCGCAGTCAGACTCTAGTTGATAAGACTTGAATTAAATCACATATATATTTACAGAAAGACTCATCCTTGCTGGTATAAATCTTCACATTTACAACCAGGTGAAGGTTTCGTTTTTGGAATCATACATTTTCAGAGAAGTTTTCACAACTATATCAAAAACTGCTGATTTGGTGGTATTACTAGAAATACGTGGGACGCGGGTGGCGCTGTGGGTTAAACCACAGAGCCTAGGACTTGCCGATCAGAAGGTTGGCGGTTCGAATCCCTGCAATGACGGGGTGAGCTCCCGTTGCTCAGTCCCTGCTCCTGCCAACCTAGCAGTTCGAAAGCACATCAAAGTGCAAGTAGATAAATAGGTACCACTCCGGCGGGAAGGTAAACGGCGTTTCCGTGCGCTGCTCTGGTTCGCCAGAAGCGGCTTAGTCCTGCTGGCCACATGACCCGGAAGCTGTACGCCGGCTTCCTCGGCCAATAAAATGAGTTGAGCGCCGCAATCCCAGAGCCGGCCACGACTGGACCTAATGGTCAGGGGTCCTTTTACCTTTACTAGAAATACGTAAATCAGATAACTATGAAATTGTGAGGTTTAACAAGTCAGCTGTTTAAATTTGGGCAACTTTTCCGCTGTGCTTTATTGGAAGTAGAAAAACAACCGTTTCTGTAATAGCAATTTAAACGAAACCTCACTTACCCGCAGAAGGCAAACCAGCATCACCAGTGCCGAAAACGTGAACATGATCGCTGGGATGAGCATGATCACGGCAGCGCCGACGCTCGTGCCAAAGAACGTCACGGCCGCAAGCCAACCGCTGGAAGAGAAGAAAAGGGCATCCGGTCACTGCTGAATGGGGAAGCTTGCATTCTGGTGCAGACTTTCTCATAAAAGCTTCCTGGCTCTGATTTTCAGAAGTTCCCCGGGGGTAAGGCCAAAGAGAGAGAGAGGAGACGTTCTGGTTTTCCACCTGCGGGGACTTCCTCCAGCAGCCAATCGGAAGCCGCGCCAGACGTTCGGCTTCCAAAAACAGTTCGCAAACCGGAACACTCACTTCCAGGTTTGCGACGCCCGGGAGCCAAAACGTCTGGGAACTTTGCCATCCGCCTTCCAAAGTACAGCTGCGTATCCTCAATCATTTCAGAAACGAATAAACTTACCACGCTCCCCAGCCGCCGATGCCGACGGCTTGAATGACAGTCAGGACGAACTGGGCTCCGAAGACGAAGAAGAAAGCCATGAAGTTAAAAGAGCTGTCTGACCTGCGGGAGGAAAGGGAAAAGAGGGAGGATTCAGCGGAGGCTGGGAGTCCGCAAATGGATGAAAACACCGCAGAGAGAGGGCCTTCTCGGTGGTGGCGCCCGCCCTGTGGAACGCCTTCCCGCCAGATGTCAAGGAGATAACAATCAGACTTATAGAAGACATCTGAAGGCAGCCCTGTTTAGGGAAGCTTTTAATCTTGGATGTTTTATTGTATTTTTAATAGTCTGTTGGGAGCCGCCCAGAGTGGCTAGGGAAGCCCAGCCAGATGGGTGGGGTATAGTTAGCGCATGTTTTGCTCTTTAAGACTCACTTTTCCCCTCCTAAAAAGTAAGGGGAAATGTGTTTGCGTCTTATGGAGTGAATGCAGGCTGCGCAGCTATCCCAGAAGCCAGAACAGCAAGAGGGATTGCTGCTTTCACTGCGCAGCGATCCCTCTTGCTGTTCTGGCTTCTGAGATTCAGAATATTTTTTTTTCTTGTTTTCCTCCTCCACAACCTAGGTGCGTCTTGTGGTCTGGTGCGTCTTATAGAGTGAAAAATACTCTATAAGAGCCACAGGGCTCTTAGCAACATCAGTCCTGGAGATTTTGGGGGAGATAAATGCAGGTGGAGGGAGGCAGGTGGCGCTGTGGTCTAAACCACAGAGCCTAGAACTTGCCGATCACAAGGTCGGCGGTTCGAATCCCCGCAATGACGGGGTGAGCTCCCGTTGCTCGGTCCCTGCTCCTGTCCACCTAGCAGTTCGAAAGCACGTCAAAGTGCAAGTAAATAAATAGGTACCGCTCCGGCGGGAAGGTAAACGGCGTTTCCGTGCACTGCTCTGGTTCGCCAGAAGCGGCTTAGTCCTGCTGGCCACATGACCCGGAAGCTGGACGCCGGCTCCCTCGGCCAGTAATGCGAGATGAGCGCCGCAACCCCAGTCGGCCACGACTGGACCTAACGGTCAGGGGTCCCTTTACCCTTTACCTTAAATACAGACGGACGGGCCATTTACCTAAAGGCTTTGTAGACCGGCCGGAACCAGCAGACGTAACCGCAGGGGCTGAAAGCAAGCAGCCAAAGGAGCGCCAAGCCGAAGTTGGCCCCGGAACCGCCGGCGATCCACCAGGCCAGGCAGGCGATGAGATTGACGCCCAAGGTGATGCAATAGACTGTGGAAGACGGTAGAGAGAAAAATAAGGGAAATAAATGTCTTAAGGCAACAGAAACGGGTTTGGAAAGCTCAGTTGGCTGGGCGTGGTGCTTATTTAACGCCATGGTTGCGGGTTCGATCCCCTTACAGGACACAGCTGCAAATTCCTTTTTCTATTATATATATATATATATATATATATGTAATTTTTAT
>JAXCMG010000040.1:2354858-2365431 GCA_034642415.1 Podarcis siculus
CGGGTGTCTTCCCGTGTAAAAGTTGGGGTGTCTAGGCGACGTTTCGACGAGGTCTCACTCGTCATCTTCAGGCTGGTGCTTTCGGCTTCTTGTTCCAGTAACAAGACACCAGTAACAAGACACCCGAGGACACCAAAACCTGCATATATATATATATATATATATATATGTAATTTTTATGGGACGCGGGTGGCGCTGTGGGTTAAACCGCAGAGCCTAGGACTTGCCGATCAGAAGGTCGGCGGTTCAAATCCCCGTGACGGGGTGAGCTCCCGTTGCTCGGTCCCAGCTCCTGCCCACCTAGCAGTTCAAAAGCACATCGAAGTGCAAGTAGATAAAGAGGTATTGCTCTGGCGGGAAGGTAAACGGCGTTTCCGTGCGCTGCTCTGGTTCGCCAGAAGCGGCTTAGTCCTGCTGGCCACATGACCCAGAAGCTGTACGCCGGCTCCCTTGGCCAGTAAAGCGAGATGAGCGCCGCAACCCCAGAGTCGGCCACGACTGGACCTAATGGTCAGGGGTCCCTTTACCTTTACTATAATTTTTTTTGGCACGTTTTCCAAACATAACACCCCATCTTATACAACAGAAGAAACCTTTGGCTATCACAGCCTAGGACTTCTGTCAACCTCAACTAATACCTTTTCTGACTTTCTCTCTGATTTTGCATTTTGTTTTAATACAGCGAGAGGGGGGAAGTATTTGATCCCCTGCTAGATTTGCCCTCTGACAAATAATAATAACAATAATTTTTATTTATACCCCGCCCTCCCCAGCCAAGGCCGGGCTCAGAGAGGCTCAGACGAAGAAATGACCAGTCCATAATTTTAACGGTAGGTTTATTGCAGCCGTGAGAGACTGAATGAGAGACAGGAAAACCCCCAGAAACTCAGAAGACAAAAGTCATGTAACTTGAATCGAAAACTATCTTTAGAAAGATTTTTCTTCCTAAAAGCATTTTAAAAACCCCGATTTAATTTTTTTTAAAATCCCATTTTTTTATTTACTTTAAAAAAAATAAATCATTGATTTTTATCCACCCCGAACGTCGTTTTTCCCCCCGGGGGAAACTTACAGATCCATAAGTGATAGATCCGTCTCACCAGCGTCTGATGATCGATGGGAATCTCATCGGCAAAGTTCTGGTAGAAGCACGGTTTCAGCGGGATGAATTTGGGGAGCGGAGGGAAATTGTTCACTTTCTCTGGGAAAAGAACGAGAAAAACCAAAGTCGGGAAAAGAGGTTTTGAGGTTTTCGTAACGGCGCTTTTGCCGCCGGAAGGTTAAGCTGCCGGCTCAAAAATCCCCCAAAACACAACAGATAGGAAGAACTGTCTATTACAAACTATGTACAGTGGTACCTCGGGTTAAGTACTTAATTCGTTCCGGAGGTCCGTTCTTAACCTGAAACTGTTCTTAATCTAAAGCACCACTTTAGCTAATGGGGCCTCCCGCTGCCGCCGTTGCATGATTTCTGTTCTCATCCTGAGGCAAAGTTCTTAACCTGAAGCACTATTTCTGGGTTAGCGGAGTCTGTAACCTGAAGCGCATGTAACCTGAGGTACCACTGTACAGTGCTACCTAGGTTTTCAAGCGTCTCAGGAGCTGAATGTTTCGGTTCTCAAACGCCCAAAACCCGGAAGCAATTGCTTCCGTTTCCGAACAGCTTCTGCTGCGAGTTTTTCCATTTTTCCAATTGAACTTGCAGCCAGCCCTTTGTGCACCCTGGTTTTCGAACATTTCAGAAGTCAAACGGACTTCCGGAACAGATTAAGTCTGACACTTTTGTTTTAGCCCTTTATTTTGCGTTTCTGTTTCTGAGGCTTTTTCGGTTCATTTGTTTTTGCGACTGTCTGGAACCCAGTTCAGCTACTGATTGATTGATTGATTGATTGATTATGTGACTGCAGAAATGGATAAAAGCCCCCCATTCAAACAATGACTATCATCAGTGCAGGGAAGGAAAAAATAATAATTTCTATTTTTATCATCCAAAATACTATCTTATTTATTTTACAGTACAGTGCATTGATATTGCTTTCATTTTATGGATCAATGGTCTCGTTAGATGGTCAAATTCATGTTTTAGGGGTTGTTTTTAAAAGTCTGGAACCGATTAATCCGTTTTGCATGACTATCTATGGGAAAGCCTGCCTTGGTTTTGGAACGCTTTGGTTTTGGAACGGACTTCCGTTAACGGATTAAGTTTGAGAACCAAGGGACCACTGCATTCTGTAGGAGACGTGTACATTTCAGCCCAGTGAACAGCAGGCCTTTTTGCACAATTCTCAAAACACGCACAAGCGAAACGGGTGTCAGAAGTGGCCCGAGACTTACAGGGTTGCAAGAATAATCTACTCCAACCCCCTGAAATCAAACACTGTTTTTCAGACCGGTAGGGCGGAAAGCTCAAAACCGTTCCTGTGAATATCGTTACCTGCCATTTTGTCCTTCGGGTGTTTCCCACGGGGCGGTTTTCAAGTCAGAGTCGACCCTACAAGAGAAAAAAACAAAAATTCTGAGCCTCGGCAGAACATTTCTCATTTCTTCGGGGCAGAGGACGCCCACCTAAACAGAAAGAAAGTTAACTCGGCAAAGAAAACAGCAACGCACCGTTTCATCGACCCCCCCCGAACCGAATACTTAGCAACGCAGGTGATTTCAAGCAGGAGTCAGCAAACGTTTTCAGCAGGGGGCCGGTCCACTGTCCCTCAGACCTTGTGGGGGGCCGGATTATATTGGGGTGGGGAAGGAACGAATTCCTATGCCCCACAAATAACCCAGAGATGCATTTTAAATAAAAGCACACATTATATTCACATAAAAACACCGTCCGTGGGCCGGATTTAGAAGGCGATTGGGCCGGATCCGGCCCCCTACCCATGATTTAAAGTCAAGAAATATCACAGGATTTTACAGTTTGGAGGGACCCCAAAGGTCATCCAGTCCAACCCCGTACAATGCAGGAATCTTGACTAAAGCATCGCTGACAGATGGCCGTCCAACCTCTGCTTGAAAACCTCCAAGGTAGGGTGAGTCCGTCACCTTCCATCCCACGCCCAAACAGCTCCTACTGTCGGAAAGTTATTCCTGACATTGGCTCAGAATCTCCCCTCTTGTCACCTGAAGCCACGGGTTCGAGTCCTGCCTTCCGGATCAGGAGGAGAAAAGCTTGCTCCTTCTTCCATGTGACAGCCCTTTGGATATTTGAAGAGGGCTCCCCTATCTCCTCTCAGTCTCCTCTTTTCCAGGCTAAACGTACCCAGCTCCTTCGACCGTTCCTCATCAGGCTTGGCTTCCAGAACCTTCTGCGCATCTTCCGGCCTGTCAACACCCTCCTTTAAATTGTGGTGTCCAGAACTGGACACGGGACTCCAGGTGTGGTCAGAGCAAGGCGGAATAGAGCCAAGACTATGACTCCCCTTGATCCGGACAAGTTAGAAGAAAATTCGTACCGGAGATCCGTTCTTAACCTGAAACTGTTCTTAACCTGAAGCACCACTTTAGCTAATGGGGCCTCCCGTTGCCGCCGCGCCGCCAGAGCACAATTTCTGTTCTTATCCTGAAGCAAAGTTCTTAACCTGAAGCACTATTTCTGGGTTAGCGGAGTCTGTAACCAGAAGTGTCTGTAACCCGAGGTACCACTGAAACTTCCTATCGTTTGGCGGTGGAACAGGTTGCGGAAAGAGGGTCTTCCGTAACTAGGGTCCCCCCCCAATTTGCCCACCTGTATACATGGGACGCAGGTGGCGCTGTGGGTTAAACCACAGAGCCTAGGGCTTGCCGATCAGAAGGTCGGCGGTTCGAATCCCCGCAATGACGGGGTGAGCTCCCGCTGCTCGGTCCCAGCTCCTGCCAACCTAGCAGTTCGAAAGCACGTCAAAGTGCAAGTAGATAATTAGGTACCGCTCCAGCGGGAAGGTAAACGGCGTTTCCGTGCGCTGCTCTGGTTCGCCAGAAGCGGCTTAGTCCTGCTGGCCACATGACCCGTAAGCTGTACACCGGCTCCCTCGGCCAGTAAAGCGAGATGAGCGCCACAACCCCAGAGTCGGCCGCAACTGGACCTAACGGTCAGGGGTCCCTTTCCCTTTAAACTCCGATACAGAGCGGGTTAACGCGGCCACGCTCCGCGGAAACCAGCCACAGCCTCCTCCTTTCATCCGGGCAGACAGAAGACCCCTTTGTCCTGGGTGCCTTTTTCCCAAAAGCATCCAGGGAGAGTAATACAAAGAGGCTTGTATGTGTCCCTCTCTCGGCTCAGAATCAGCCATTTTTTAATTTTTAATTTTTTGCCAAGCAAACAGGAGCAGCTCTGCTAGAGGGTGGGAGGGCTGGAGCCTAGCATAAAACCCCCAAACCGCAGAGAATATTCTATTATTTCGAACTGAGGCATTCCTCCAATGGGGGGAGACGAATGACAACAACACAGGTTTCTCTTAGGAATGAATGGCTCTCCCAAACTGATTCATCCTCCCATCTTTTCCATGCGGTAAGGGAGTGTATCTCAAATTTGCCACCCCTCAACGTCTGGGGATCCCGACTCAGAAGAAGGCTGCTTTAAGACAGCTGCACAGCGATTGCACTACGAATTTGGTGCGCTGGAGACTTATGGGGGTCCACAATGATCCCAAGGCAGCCCCACACCGACGCTCGCTTGTTGTTGTTGTTGTTTAGTCGTGTCCGACTCTTCGTGACCCCCTGGACCAGAACACACCAGGCCCTCCTGTCTTCCACTGCCTCCCGCAGTTTGGTCAAACTCAGGCTGGTAGCTTCGAGAACACTGTCCCACCATCTCGTCCTCTGTGGTCCCCTTCTCCTTGCGCCCTCCATCTTTCCCAACATCAGGGTCTTTTCCAGGGAGTCTTCTCTTCTCATGAGGTGGCCAAAGTCTTGGAGCCTCAGCTTCAGGATCTGTCCTTCCAGTGAGCACTCAGGGCTGATTTCCTCCAGAATGGAGAGGTTTGATCTTCTTGCAGTCCATGGGACTCTCAAGAGTCTCCTCCAGCACCAGAATTCAAAAGCATCCATTCTTCGGCCATCAGCCTTCTTTATGGTCCAGCTTTCACTTCCATACATCGCTACTGGGAAAACTGTGGCTTCTTGTCCCACATAGAGATTTCTCAGGAGACAGATGAGGTGATCAGGCACTCCCATTTCTTGAAGAACTTGCCATAGTTTGCTGTGGTCGACACAGTCAAAGGCTGTTGCATAGTCAATGAAGCAGAAGTAGATGTCTTTCTGGAACTCTCTAGCTTTCTCCATAATCCAGCGCATGTTTGCAATTTGGTCTCTGGTTCCTCTGCCCCTTCGAAATCCAGCTTGCACTTCTGGGAGTTCTCGGTCCACATACTGCTTAAGCCTGCCTTGTAGAATTTTAAGCATAACCTTGCTAGCCTGTGAAGTGAGCGCAATTATGCGGTAGTTGGAGCATTCTTTGGCACTGCCCTTCTTTGGGATTGGGATATAGGCTGATCTTATCCAATCCTCTGGCCACTGCTGAGTTTTCCAAACTTGCTGGCATAGTAAGTGTCAGCATATTGAGTGTTTACTCCTGCGTAAACCGCTCGCCGATTTAGCTGCCAAGCATCGCCTTCCCACATCAACTGTTTTTCTGCTTAAAAAAGGAAAGGAAAGGTCTGTTTGAGATATCCTAGTTTCCTGCCATCTCGGATGAATGAAAAACATCCCTTGCCGAGGTCGCGAAAGCCAAGGGAACACCCGTCACCCGGAAAACGGCATGATCAGGGAACGCCATTTCAGTTAAATTTGTTTTAAAAGGACTGTTTTATTTTTGCTATACAGTAGTACCTCAGGTTAGAGGGACGCGGGTGGTGCTGTGGGTTAAACCACAGAGCCTAGGACTTGCCAATCGGAAGGTCGGCGGTTCGAATCCCCGCGATAACGGGGTGAGCTCCCGTTGCTCGGTCCCTGCTCCTGCCAACCTAGCAGTTCGAAAGCACGTCAAAGTGCAAGTAGATCAATAGGTACCGCTCCGGCGGGAAGGTAAATGGCGTTTCCATGCGCTGCTCTAGTTCGCCAGAAGCGCCTTAGTCCTGCTGGCCACATGACCCGGAAGCTGTACGCCGGCTCCCTCGGCCAATAAAGCGAGATAAGCACCGCAACCCCAGAGTCGGTCATGACTGGACCTAATGGTCAGGGGTCCTTTAGTACCTCAGGTTAAGTACTTAATTTGTTTCGGAGGTCCGTTCTTAACCTGAAACTGTTCTTAACCTGAAACACCACTTTAGCTAATGGGGCCTCCCGCTGCCGCCGGAGCACAATTTCTGTTCTCACCCTGAAGCAAAGTTCTTAACCTGAAGCACTATTTCTGGTTTAGCGGAGTCTGTAACCTGAAACGTATGTAACCTGAAGCATATGTAACCCGAGGTACCACTGTAATGCAAAACAGATTAATCCTTTCCAGACATTTAAAAACAACCCCTAGAACAAGCAATTTAACATGAGTTTTACTATCTAACAAGGCCACTGATCCATAAAATGAAAGCATTAAACAATGTACTGCAGTCACACAATCCATCAGTAGCTGAACTGGGTTCCACACAGTCACAAAAACGAAAAAGAGCCACAAAAACGAAAATGCAAAATAAATAGCGAAAACAGACAGACCTCAGCGTGGCGCTCTAAACGGAGCATGTTCAGCTTCCGAAAAAAGTTCGCAAACCGGAACACTTCCTTCCGGGTTTGCAGTGTTTGGGTTCCAAGTTGTTTGAGTCCCAAGGCGTTTGAGTACCAAGGTACCCCTGTATGTTCATACAAGACAGAAAGGCTGTTTAAAAACGGGAAGCTTTGAAGGAATTTCAACAGCAGATGTCACACCCCTAAGGATAAAATTATCTCCCCGCCTGCTGTGAATCAACCCTTCTTGCGACAGCTTTTCCTCGACTGCGAACCCAAGATTCAAGATAACCAAGGGAGCAAAATCCACCGTTGGTTTGCAGGCAAGCCGTGCACATTTATCTATAGCAAGCCTTCGCACAGCCAAAATACGGCACCTGCTCCCGAGGGATTGAGAAATGGCCACCAAATCGGATGGTTTTAAAAGACTGGGACAAATTCACGCAGAAAGAAGAGGGTGTCATCATTTGCTCCGACACCTGCGTTCAAAAATCCACCAAAATCCTGTTTTCTTGTTGCTACCCTCCAGACCTCTCGGTATATTAAAGGAGTTTTCTCATTAGTCCTCCAAAAAACGGAGTTTTTAGCCCAAGGCCTCCCAAATTTTCCTACTGGGTAAAAGCACTGACTTTCCTACGGACTTCCAGTGCCTAAAATTTAGCTCCAGGATTTGGAGTTGAGTTTACAGTGTCCTGATTAGCCTCAGCTGGTTCAATTAAATAAAATAACACCAGCTGGTTCAATTCAATTCAATACCCTCTCCTTATTCGCCTGCTCAACTCGCCCCGATGTTTTGTCCCTCTAGCTGGGGACGAAAACCCCAGAAAAGCTGGGTCAAGGATCATATGCCTAGCTAGTTTCTCCCCAAATATTGTGGTAGTAAATGAGGTTCAATGCGGTTTCCTGGCTTTGGGGCGTCAGCTGTTTTCAAGCATGAGACTTGCAAGGAGTTGGCAATTTGTTCCAGATCACAACCGATTCCTGGAAGCATTGAGGATCAACCTGCACTGCAGACTTAATGATAATAATAATTCCCGCTTCTCCTTCCAGAGAACTGGATTTTGGTCTGGCAACGGATTTGCAGAACTCTCGGAGGAAGCCGTGACTCAAAAACAAAATTGCTCATCCTCTTAACAAGAATCTGCAACTCGTCCCTTTGACCGGATACAACAGCCAGGGATCTCCTTAGATTTTCTAAGTGAGATCCAAACTCAACTCATGACATCAATATCACCTCCAGAAAGCCATCCTAGAGAAGATTCAACATGTTGTTGTTGTTTAGTCGTGTCCGCCTCTTGGTGACCCCCTGGACCAGAGCACGCCAGGCCCTCCTGTCTTCCACTGCCTCACGCACTTTGCTCAAACTCATGCTGGTCGCTTCGAGAACACTGTCCAACCATCTCGTCCTCTGTCGTCCCCTTCTCCTTGGGCCCTCCATCTTTCCCAACATCAGGGTCTTTTCCAGGGAGTCTTCTCTTCTCCTGAGGTGGCCAAAGTCTTGGAGCCTCAGCTTCAGGATCTGTCCTTCCAGAGAGCACTCAGGGCTGATTTCCTTAAGAATGGAGAGGTTTGATCTTCTTGCACTCCATGGGACTCTCCAGAGTCTCCTCCAGCACCAGAACTCAAAAGCATCCATTCTTTGGCGATCAGCCTTCTTTATGGTCCAGCTCTCACTTCCATACATCACTACTGGGAAAACCATAGCTTTTACTATACACCCCTTTGGTGGCAAGGTGATGTCTCTGCTTTTTAAGATGCTGTCTAGGTTTGTCATCGCTTTTCTCCCAAGTAGCAGGCGTCTTTTAATTTCGTGGCTGCTGTCACCATCTGCAGTGATCATGGAGCCCAAGAAAATAAAATCTCTCCCTGCCTCCATTTCTTCCCCTTCTATTTGCCAGGAGGTGATGGGACCAGTGGCCATGACCTTCAACATAATCACACCCAACTGCTTGTTTTTACGTATTATCCATACACCCACTTTATATACCTGTTGCTTAGAAAAGCAGTAAGCACCTGATGTTTAAATAAATGTTAGCATTAAATACTTCTTGACCAAGCCTCAGTTGTTGAAAGTGTAACTAAAAAAACTAGCGAAACCAACTGTTGCATATCAAACACAATGAACCGCAGGAAAAAACCAACTAAAGCAAATATAAATATTGCTGCAAAGTCAAGTCTAGCAAACGTAATTGCACTATTTTACGAGCTTGTCTCAGGGCGGTGCACAAATAGAAATTAATAAATAATAGTAATAATGAAAATGATGGTAATATATGTTTCTTTGTCTGTCTGTTTGTACCCAGCCACCTCTGGGCAACTTCCAGCATAAATGAAAACATACCCAAACTAACTGTTGCATAGCAAACTCAATGCACTTCTGCAAAATCAACTAAAGCAAAAGCAATTACAGTGCTACCTCGGGTTAAGAGCTTAATTCATTCCAGAGGTCTGTTCTTAACCTGAAACTGTTCTTAACCTGAAGCACCACTTTAGCTAATGGGGCCTCCTGCTGCTGCCACGCCACCAGAGCACAATTTCTGTTCTCACCCTGAAGCAGAGTTCTTAACCTGAAGCACTATTTCTGGGTTAGCAGAGTCTGTAACCTGAAGCGTCTGTAACCCGAGGTATCACTGTATTGCTGCAAAGTCAAACCTCACCAATACAGTTGCACGATTCTATGAGCTTCTTTCAGAGCCGTGTACAAATATAATAACAGCAACAAGGATAATAAATATTTATTAAAACATATTATAAAAACATAGCAAAACCAACTGTTGCATAGCAAATGCACTGCTACAAAACCAACTAAGAATGGTAACAATGAAAATGACAACAACAATAGGAATAATAATGACGACAATAAATATTATTAAATACCCAAAACTAACTGTTGCACAGCAAACTCAAAATGCACCACTTTGCAAAACCAACTGAAGCAAATGCAATTCTTGCGGCAAAGTCAAATCTAACCAATACAGTTGCACAAAAATAATAACAGTAACCATTATAATAATGACGACAATAATAAATATTATTTACTGTATTTTTTGCTCTATAAGACGCACCAGACCATAAGGCGCACCTAGTTTTTGGAGGAGGAAAACAAGAGAAAAAATATTCTGAATCTCAGAAGCCAGAACAGCAAGAGGGATCGCTGCGCAGTGAAAGCAGCAATCCCTCTTGCTGTTCAGGCTTCTGGGATAGCTGCGCAGCCTGCATTCGCTCCATAAGACGCACACACATTTCCCCTTACTTTTTAGGAGGGGAAAAGTGAGTCTTATAGAGCGAAAAATGCGGTACATACCCCAAAATGCACCACTTTGCAAAACCAACTGAAGCAAATGCAATTATTGCTGCAAAGTCAAATCTAACCAATACAGTTGCACAAAAATAATAACAGTAACAATGATATTGACAACAACAAAACAACAGTATAATAAAAGCAAATGCAATTATTGCGGCAAAGTCAAATCTAACCAATACAGTTGCACAAAAATAATAACTGTAACAATTATAATAACGACAGCAACAATAATAAATATTATTAAATACCCCAAACCAACTGTTGCACAGCAAACTTTGCAAAACCAACTGAAGCAAATGCAATTCTCCCTTGCAAAGAGGGATTGCAATACCCTGGGTGCTTCCAGCCCAGGCCCCCCCCCCCCTTGCACACGCGCCGGGCGTGCAACACGCGCCCTTTGCCCGGGCTCCTGGTGCAAGCCCCGCCCCCTCCTCCCCAGCCAGCCAATCAGCGGCGTCCCCGGGCCTGAGGGCGTTTTGGGAAGCGGGAGCCGCGGCTCCGGGTCCGTTACCTCCGCCGCCGCCTCGGCCAGCATCTGCCGCCGCCGCCAACGCCGCCCTTCGCTCTTTTCCCCCGGTCCTCCGCTTCGCCGCGGTGCGCCTCTGGGAGTCGTAGTCCGCGAAGAGGCTCCCCTCA
>JAXCMG010000040.1:2365998-2377613 GCA_034642415.1 Podarcis siculus
CCTGACCCCTGGTCCTGTTAGCTAGGGATCATGGGAGTTGTAGTCCCAAAACATCTGGGGGGGGCCGCAGGTAGGGGATGCCTTAGGGCTGTGCTTTCTGCGCAACAACAATGATACACTTTATTAGGATCAATGTCGATTGCAAAAACTAATGCTTCCTTATTTATACCAACAAAAAACAAAATTTTCCCAATAGTTACTGTAACAATTTTGGAACTGC
This sequence comes from Podarcis siculus, assembly GCA_034642415.1. Classification (NCBI taxonomy): domain Eukaryota; kingdom Metazoa; phylum Chordata; class Lepidosauria; order Squamata; family Lacertidae; genus Podarcis; species Podarcis siculus. The sequence continues at coordinate 2,366,219 of JAXCMG010000040.1, forward strand.
CTGCCCCTTGACATCAAGGCATGAACACAATGCTTTATTCATTTATTTAAAAATAACACACATATTTTCTTTCTAAAATATAATTTTCGAAAATTATATTGACTGATTGCTTTTAGAGATTTACATCCCATGTTTACAAAAACACATCTGTTGTTGTTGTTTAGCCGTTTAGTCGTGTCCGCCTCTTTGTGACCCCCCTGGACCAGAGCACGCCAGGCCCTCCTGTCTTCCACTGCCTCCCGCAGTTTGGTCAAACTCATGCTGGTCCCTTCGAGAACACTGTCCCACCATCTCGTCCTCTGTGGTCCCCTTCTCCTTGCGCCCTCCATCTTTCCCAGCATCAGGGTCTTTTCCAGGGAGGCTTCTCTTCTCAGGAGGTGGCCAAAGTCTTGGAGCCTCAGCTTCAGGATCTGTCCTTCCAGTGAGCACTCAGGGCTGATTTCCTTCAGAACGGAGAGGTTTGATCTCCTTGCAGTCCATGGGACTCTCAAGAGTCTCCTCCAGCACCAGAATTCAAAAGCATCCATTCTTCGGCGATCAGCCTTCTTGATGGTCCAGCTCTCACTTCCATACATCACTACTGGGAAAACCAGAGCTTTCACTATACGGACCTTTGTTGGCAAGATGATGTCTCTGCTTTTTAAGATGCTGTCTAGGTTTGTCATTGCCTTTCTCCCAAGAAGCATGTGTCTCTTAATTTCATGGCTGCTGTCACCATCTGCAGTGATCGTGGAGCCCAAGAAAGTAAAATCTCTCACTGCCTCCATTTCTTCCCCTTCTATTTGCCAGGAGGTGATGGGCCCTGTGGCCATGATCTTCGTTTCTTTGATGTTGAGCTTCAGACCATATTTTGCGCTCTCTTCTTTCACCCTCATTAAAAGGTTCTTTAATTCCTCCTCACTTTCTGCCATCAAGGTCGTGTCATCTGCATATCTGAGGTTGTTGAAATCCCGTTGACGGACCCCTAAAAAACACGTCACTTTGAGATCAGGGTTCGTAAATGGAATTCAGGCCGGAAAACAGCACGGGAGAGATGCGCTAAGGTCGGCACATGGCTCAACTGTGCGCACAAAGCCAAGCCAGCCTTCTCCTGCTCCATTCATCGGCCCAACCCTCCAGGTTGGCGGCCTTGCCCCTGCCTCCTGTGGCAGGCAGTTCCACTGTTTAACTCTGCAAAGAAACCCTTCCTGAATCTTTATCAGCTTTATCAGCTGCCATCAATGTTGTGTCACCTGCATATCTGAGGTTGTTGATATTTCTTCTGGCAATCATAATTCCGGCTAGGGATTCATCCAGCGCAGCCTTTCGCATGATGAATTCTGCATATAAGTTAAATAAGCAGGGAGACAAGTGTTACAGTGCTGTAACTTCAGCTGTCATGCAATCGTCATCCACTGGATGTCAGGATTTCCAAACAAAAATCTCCAAATAGCCAAAAACAAACCCGCATGCCTTTCCTTACAAAATATATATATATACAGTATACATCAACTGAGAAAATGCAGTTGGTATTATTGGTATAACCTGTCGGAATTCTAGATGAGAGAATTGTAGAGTTGGAAGGGACCTCATGGGTCATCTAGTCCAACCCCCCGATATGAGGGAATCAAGAAGGGTCAGAAGTGAGAGAATGGACCCGATATTTGTCCTGTAGGCATTGAGTGTTGCTACCATTAAAAGACCCATTAAATGGACGCAATATATGTCCTGCAGACATTGAGGGTTGCTACCCATTAAAGCAGGAAGAAATGGAGGCAGTGAGAGATTTGACTTTCTTGGGCTCCATGATCACTGCAGATGGTGACAGCAACCACAAAATTAAAAGACGCCTGCTTTTTGGGAGAAAAGCAATGACAAACCTAGACAGCATCTTAAAAAGCAGAGACATCACCTTGCCAACAAAGGTCCGTATAGTTAAAGCTACGGTTTTCCCAGTAGTGATGTATGGAAGTGAGAGCTGGACCATAAAGAAGGCTGATCGCCGAAGAATGGATGCTTTTGAATTCTGGTGCTGGAGGAGACTCTTGAGAGTCCCATGGACTGCAAGAAGATCCAACCTCTCCTTTCTGAAGGAAATCAGCCCTGAGTGCTCATTGGAAGGACAGATCCTGAAGCTGAGGCTCCAAGACTTTGGCCACCTCATGAAAAGAGAAGACTCCCTGGAAAAGACCCTGATGTAGGGAAAGATGGAGGGCACAAGGAGAAGGGGATGACAGAGGACGAGATGGTGGGACAGTGTTCTCAAAGCTACCAGCATGAGTTTGACCAAACTGCGGGAGGCAGTGGAAGACAGAAGTGCCTGGCGTGCTCTGGTCCAGGGGGTCACGAAGAGGCAGACACGACTAGACGACTAAACAACACCCATTAAAGCATGGGTAGGCAAACTAAGGCCCGGGGGCCAGATCCGGCCCAATCGCCTTCTAAATCCGGCCTGCGGACGGTCCGGGAATCAGCGTGTTTTTGCATGAGTAGAACATGTGCTTTTATTTAAAATGCATCTCTGGGTTATTTGTGGGGCGTACGAATCATTTCATTATTTTTTTTCCAAAATATTGTCCGGCCCCCAACAAGGCCTGAGGGACAGTGGACCGGCCCCCTGCTGAAAAAGTTTGCCAAAGGATTAAAGGACCTTTTTTCTATTCATCATCATTTGCTTAATGAACCTTGGGTGCATTTTGGGCTCCAAAAACTCGCTTGCTCCCAAGTACCGGTAAGTCCCGCTGAACTTCCTTTCCGAGGAAACCTGCCCAGGGTTAAGGTGGTTTTTAAGGGTTTAAAAAGTAAATACATGGGTTCGAATTCCAGAGGTGCGTGGTATCATTAACACTAACAATAATAAACATTGGCTCCAGGGGTACCCAAACCTTTTCCAGATTTGATGAAGTCAACATGCATGGTGGCCGATCAAGTTGCTGAGCTTTTTCGAGGATTAAAGTTGTTGAGTTTTTTTCACAATTTTACCCCAAAGTTGTTGATCTTTTTTAGGATTGAAATTGCTGAGCTTTTGGGGGGATTTTACCTCAGGGATGCAGGTGGCGCTGTGGGTTAAACCAGAGCCTAGGACTTGCCGATCAGAAGGTCGGCGGTTCGAATCCCCGCAATGACGGGGTGAGCTCCCGTTGCTCGGTCCCTGCTCCTGCCCACCTAGCAGTTCGAAGGTACACCAGTGCAAGTAGATAAATAGGTATTGCTCTGGCGGGAAGGGAAACGGCGTTTCCGTGCGCTGCTCTGGTTTGCCAGAAGCGGCTTAGTCCTGCTGGCCACGTGACCCAGAAGCTGTACGCCGGCTCCCTCGGCCAGTAAAGCGAGATGAGTGCTGCAACCCCAGAGGTGGACACGACTGGACCTAATGGTCAGGTGTCCCTTTACCTTTACCTTTACCTTACCTCAGGAGATAAACAACTGCCGCAGGGGCCGCATTAAACTGACCTGCGGGCCGGATTAGACCCCCAAAATGGACTTGCCTTGACCCAGGACATTCAATGCAGGGCTCTCAAAGCAGCTGTCTTATTACAAAAGAACTTCAGAAATAGCTTGGAAAAGAGAAGTTGCTGAATTAAAACCTTATTCCTAAACTGAAAACTGTGGAGAGATCTGGTCCGAGTAGAGATATCGGATTCTTGTCTTGTTACACATGCCTGGATAGATTAATCAGCCAAAATGGCCTTTCAAAATCTGAAGTACCGTATTTTTTGCTCTATAAGACTCACTTTTCCCCTCCTGAAAAGTAAGGGGAAATGTGTGTGCGTCTTATGGAGTGAATGCAGGCTGCGCAGCTATCCCAGAAGCCAGAACAGCAAGAGGGATTGCTGCTTTCATTGCGCAGCGATCCCTCTTGCTGTTCTGGCTTCTGAGATTCAGAATATTTTTTCTCTTGTTTTCCTCCTCCAAAAACTAGGTGCGTCTTGTGGTCTGGTGCGTCTTATAGAGCGAAAAATACGGTACTTTGCAATGGAGTTTTGCAGAGCTTTGGGCAGTTGTTATCGTTTTTTACTGCGAAAGAAGAAAGAAAGAAACTGGTATTTCTTGTTTACTTAATGATTTTATATATATATATATTCCTTCATTCCCTTTCCTGTGCCAACTTCCCTTCCTGTCAGTAGGATTTCTATAAGCCCTGAAGGGCTCTCTCTTGGCACAGCATGGGTTTGGCACCAGTTGTTAAATGTCTGATGATAAGATCTGGGTTCAAATCTCCAATCTGCCATGAAACCAAGGGTGTGTGTGTGTGTGTGTGTGTGTGTGTGCGCGCAACATACAATCTTTCCAGGCCAGGCATACCTCACAGGGTTGCTGTGAGGATAAACTAAGCGGACAGGTTGCATGTAATGAGCTCATTGAATAATAATAATAATAATAATTTATTGTTTATACCCCGCCCATCTGGCTGGGCTTCCCCAGCCACTCTGGGCAGCTGCCAACAAAATATTAAAATACAGTAAAGCACCAAACATTAAAAGCTTCCCTAAACAGGGCTGCCTTCAGATGTCTTTTAAAAGTCTGGTAGTTGTTCTCTTTGACATCTGGTGGGAGGGCGTTCCACAGGGCAGGTGCCACCACCGAGAAGGCCCTCTGCCTGGTTCCCTGTAACTTGGCTTCTCGCAGTGAGGGAACCACCAGAAGGCCCTTGGGAGATGGACCCAGGTGTCCGGGCTGGACGATGGGGGTGGAGACGCTCCTTCAGGTCTACTGGTCCGTTTAGGGCTTTCAAGGTCAGCACCAACACTTTGAATTGTGCTCGGAAACATACTGGGAGCCAATGTAGGTCTTTCAGGACCAGTGTTATGTGGTCACGGACCACTCTGGGGTTGCGGCGCTCATCTTGCTTTACTGGCCAAGGGAGCCAGTATATCTTTTATACTGTATATCTTTTATACAAGATAAAAACACAAAATATTACTATTATTATTATTAATTTCTTATTTATACCCCGCCCATCCAGCTGGGTTTCCCCCTCTATTAACTCTAATATAGCATTAGAGTCATGATATAAAAGAGAGAAGATAAGTTGCAGCTAAGGGTGGAAAAGAAAAGAAAATTCTAGGAAATGGGATGGGAAGCTAATAATACAAAAGGGGAAAGACCTATGTATCGGATTTTGATGTGGGATTTGTGGAATAACAACAACAGAAAATAATAAAAACAAGAACAGAAACAAACCAATCCCTCCCCCTAACTAGGAATTATCCAGAAAATAAAAGGACACAACTAATTCAGATCCATTCATTCCAATAGGCTTAGTCTGAGTAGGCTTTCCCTGCCTTGTCACTACAACTCCTTGCATTATAATGTTTGGGTAATTTTTTTTAAAAAGACCTATTTGTTCTGAAATCCATGAGGGGGGCATTTTTTTTAAAAAAAAAGAACCCAAATAATAATCTTTGTTTGATCTTGGCCAGCCTATCCAATTCCTTTCCTTTGCAAAATCCACTTTTCCTCCCGTCTATTTCCACGACATAAAAACAAACCTATCTACTTAATCCAGTTCCAATTATGGGGTTGGTTAGTTAGGTATTAATGGAAATTTTGAAGCTGCGGGAGGGGGCGGAAGTTGGGTGGAAAAAGGGATGAGGCTCCTTTAAATGAAGAGAGAGAGAGAGAGAGAGAGAGAGAGAGAGAGAGAGAGAGAGAGAAGCGGAACTGACTTTGCCAGGACTTCTAGGGAGCGTCTGCAAAGAACCAAAAATGTCACATTTTTTCATGATCTCCCCCCCTTTTTTATTTTGCACAAGGGAGAGAAAGGGGACAGCTGGCAATTTCAGAGAGTCAGAGAATATGGGGCATCTGTGGCTGTTTTTGGACTCCACTTGGGGGGCGGAAGTGTGGTCTAGTGGTTAGAGCACTGGACTGGGACTGAAGCTTTCGAATCCTTGCCCCTCCGCTGCTCCCTGCTCAGCCCTGAACCTCAGCCACGGGGAAATTAAAACGACCACGTAGGCCGTCTGGAGGAAACAACAACAACAACAACAATAATAATAATAATAATAATAATAATAATAATAATAATTTTTATTTATACCCTGCCCTCCCCAGCCAAGGCCGGGCTCAGGGCGGCTAACAAGCAATAATAAAAACAAGTTGAATGAATACAACTATGGATGAATAATCCCCCCTAACCATTGGCCATGCTGGCTGCAAGCAGAGCAGTAACCCCAAAGTGAGCTTCATAGCCCAGCGGGGGATTTGAACCCAGGTCCCAGTCTGGCGGCCTAACCACCAGGCCGCACTGCCTCTCCACCTTCCTGCTTAAAGCTGCCCTTAATTTGGGATCTGTGTGAGCCTGGCTTTGCAACTCCGCTAGCCTCACCGCACATTTAAGGCGCCCTCAACCAACCTGGGAACTGTAGTTTAAGGGTGCTGGGAGCTGATTCAGGGTGCTGAGGACTGTAGTTCAGGGTTCTGGAAACCAGGGCATGTCAAGAGAGCTGGGAACTGTAGATTATTAAGGGCGCCAGGAACTGCAATTTCTTCAGGGCTCTGGGAACTGTAGCTTGAGCGTTCCGAGAACCGCAGTTTGTTAAGGGCGCCGGGAACTGCAGTTTCGTCAGGGCTCTGGGAACTGTAGTTTAAGAGTCCTGAGAACCACAGTTTGTTAAGGGCGCCGGGAACTGCAGTTTCGTCAGGGCTCTGGGAACTGTAGCTTAAGTGTTCCAAAAACCGCAGTTTGTTAAGGGCTCTGGGAACTGCAGTTCCGTCAGGGCTCTGGGAACTGTAGTTTAAGGGTCCTGAGAACCGCAGTTTGTTAAGGGCGTCGGGAACTGCAGTTTCTCCTGGGCTCTGGAAGCCGCAGCGTGCCAAGGGAGCTGGGAACTGTAGTTTAAGGGTCCTGAGAACCGCAGTTTGTTAAGGGCGCCGGGAACTGCAGTTCTGTCAGGGCTCTGGGAACTGTAGTTTAAGGGTCCTGAGAACCGCAGTTTGTTAAGGGCGCCGGGAACTGCAGTTCTGTCAGGGCTCTGGGAACTGTAGTTTAAGGGTCCTGAGAACCGCAGTTTGTTAAGGGCGCCGGGAACTGCAGTTTCTCCAGGGCTCTGGGAACTGTAGCTTGAGCGTTCCGAGAACCGCAGTTTGTTAAGGGCATCGGGAACTGCAGTTTCTCCAGGGCTCTGGAAGCCGCAGCGTGCAAGGGAGCTGGGAACTGTAGTTTAAGCAGTCTGAGAACTGCGGTTTGTTACAAGCATCAGGAACTGCCGTTTCTTCGGGGTTCTGGGAACTGTAGCTTAAGTGTTCCGAGAACCGCAGTTTGTTAAGGGCGCCAGGAATTGCAGTTCCGTCAGGGCTCTGGGAACTGTAGCTTAAGTGTTCCAAAAACCGCAGTTTGTTAAGGGCGCTGGGAACCACAGTTTCTCCCGGACTTCTCTCTGGAAGCCGCAGCGTGCCAAGGGAGCTGGGAACTGTAGTTTGCTAAGGGTGCTGGGACCAGTAACTCCCGGGCTGCGCGCGTTTGCTATTTTTAAGCGCATTCCCGCCGCCCCAAAGAAGCTTCACCGTGAGGACTAGAACCATGTGCGCGGGAAATGAAATTGCAAAACCCTTTTCTCTTGCGCACACGCTCCTTCGGCGAGGAGCGGAATTGCGCGACGTCCCCTTGCGCCCCGGGACCCAACCCCTCTCCGGTGTCTGGGCCCTGATTCAGAGGTTAGGAATTTGCATCTGATTGCTATTTTGTCATCCTATGATTTCTCTCTCCTGCGCTGAGCACGCCTTAGGCACCCAGCGACCCAAGAGGAGGAGGTGGTGGCAAAAGGAGCCAGCCAGCCGCCGCCGCAGCCGCCATGGCCTCCTCGCTTGTAAAAGGAAACTTGCAGATGGGAGCCCGATAAAAGAGGCTGGCTGCGCTGGAATAAAACAAGAGAGGCGCAGCTTGCGCGGGCGCGCAGGGCAAGGGCAAACGGCGACGGATCAATAAGGACCGGTCTTTTGGAAAGGTGGTTATTTTCCTCCCTTTTCTTGGATCACCTGCTTTGGGCGGAGGGCGTGCGTAATTTTATTATTTTCGCCTTTGGAAGGAAAAGAGAAGGGGGAAAAAATGAAGCTGCTCCAGCCGCCGCCTTTGCAGGGTAAGAGACCCTCTTTTCTTTTGCAACTTGCTAAATAAGAATTTGCGAATTGGGGTGTGTGTGTATGTGTGTATTTTTTCCTCTCCCCCCCAGCCCCCTCCTCTGCCTCCAAAGCTGGGGTTGTAGGGTGCCGTGCGTAAATACGCGCGGGCGTGTGTTTGGCGAAGTCGTGCCAACATTTATCTATTTATATTTTTTCAAAAAAGCGATACTTTCTCGCAATGGCTTAGGATGTTTATTTACCCAAGTTAAAATGTTTCTTAGCCTGTTGGCTAATAACTTCCTAAACGAAGCCCAAAAACGTGTGCGTGGCTCTCTGGATACATTTTTGCCAAGCTTAAGTTGCAAGCGCGCAGTGATCGCGGAGATGAATCCTACGCAAGAGTAGACCCGCCGAAGTTAGGCTTTTTACTAAAGTGGCGCTGCGCTCCAGGAGGTTCTGAGGAACGGGAGGCGAGCGTGCATTGAAAGATCGGCCAAGATCATGCAATATTTTAATTAATACTGTATTGGTTTGTATATATATATATTTTAAAAATTGAAAGTGTAGCTTTGCTTGGAAGGGACTTTTGAGTGTGGAACCTCTAATGGAGCTACGCCCCCAAAATATTGTTCTTTAAACTGTCCCTGTGGCTGACTCTTCTTGCGTGTTTTTTAAGAAAAGCACATTTCACATCAAATTTATCTGATGTGATTAAGCTGGGGGGAGGGAGGCGTCACACACACACACACACACACACTCCTAAACCTCTCCTGTCCACCCCACCCCCTCTTGGGCACAATTATTTTAGACAGCCCACCCCCTGTTTCCTTTCCTATGCAGAGTTTAGGCCCAATATGCTGCTATTACTATTATTAGCTTTGCAATGGCCATGGGGGATAATTTGCAGAAAATGTGTGGCTTACTATGTGTGCTTTTTTAAATGATCTATTTGCAAAAGGTTTGCATATTTGCAAATTTTATATATATATGTACAGGTCTGTATCCTTCCTCTGTTAATGTTTTTTTTATAGTGGCCTCTCTCTGTGTGTGCACACAAGCTATTTTAAACTCTTGGGTGAAGGGAAAATTAAATGTACATACTGGATTATTCTAAAGGCCTCGTGGCTGATTCACACCCCCCTCTCTGATAAGAGCATGACTCTCTTTATTTTTGAAAAAACAACACAAACCACCACAACCTTCTCAGCTTTAACCAACTCTTTATTTTCAAAACCAATCAGCCGCTCCCTCTCTTTTCTTCTCTGAAATGATCTGTATCTCCTAGAATATCCTAGAGTTGAAAAGTTTCCTCAAAGGACACCCGGCCCAAACTTGCCAAGACAGGAAGTCAGCGGTTAGCGCCATGTGGGCACCCTCGTTTTTTTAAATAACAGAGAAGCGGGCAGATCCCAAGAACAGTGGTTTTATTTTTATTTTTTAATATGTAAAAAGTTGGGGCGTTCTCCTGCGTGAGTCTCTGTTCTCAGGGGGGCGACTCCTCCTTTGGAAGGAGGCGATTCCTTCTTGGAGGAGGCGAGGAGTGGCTGTGTCTTGAGCTGGGGAAGTCTGCTTGCCCGCAAGGCCAGGAGCCATGTCCTTTGGCTCTGTGAATCATTCAGAGGGGCGACAGGGACCCTCTCCTTCCCGTTTAATAATCCTCACCTATTTCTGGGGGGTGGTGAGGTCCTTTGGCTCTGTCAATCATTCAGAGGGGCAGCAGAGACCCTCTCCTTCCCGTTTGATTATCCTCACCTATTTCTGGGGGGTGGGGAGGTCCTTTGGCTCTGTGAATCATTCAGAGGGGCAGCAGGGAACCTCTCCTTCCCATTTGATTATCACCTATTTCATGGGGTGGGGAGTTTTTGGAATTAAAAGTGTTCCAGCCAAGGAGTCAACTGGCTGTCGTTGTGTGTGTGTGTGTGTCAGTGTCAGAAAGACTTAAACAACGATTTTGGCCACTCAAAATGGGTTTCATACACCAACGATGCAGGATAAAGCTATTAATGGTGACTTCTGTTCTCGCTCATCTGTCCGCGGCAATAAATGCCTCTGAATGTCAGCTGCTAGGAATCGGTCACGGGGTTTTCGCCATTTGAGAGCAAAATGCTGGAATTGGGGGTCCAACAGCTAGACCGTGGGTAGGCAGATTAAGGCCCAGGGGGCCGGATCCAGCCCAATCGCTTTCCTCAATCCGGCCCGCAGACGGTCCGGGAACCAGCGTGTTTTTACATTAGTGGAATGTGTCCTTTTATTTCCAATGCATCTCTGGGTTATTTGTGGGGCATAGGAATTCGTTCATTTCCCCCCCTTCAAAATATCGTCCGGCCCCCCACAAGGTCTGAGGGACAGTGGACCGGCCCCCTGCTGAAAAAGTTTGCTGACCCCTGAGCTAGACTCTTCCGATGTCCTTCTGAGGCAGAAAACTGAGATAATTCGGGGGTGCTGTGTGTCTTGCCACAGCGTAGAATAAACAGAGTCCCCTGTTGCCAGCTAGCAGCTATCTCTGTGGCCATGGGGAGTGCAGTCTCTTATCTACATATTAAAGGTAAAGGGACCCCTGACCATTAGGTCCAGTCGTGGCCGACTCTGGGGTTGCGGCACTCATCTCGCTTTACTGGCCGAGGGAGCCGGCGTACAGCTTCCGGGTCATGTGGCCAGCAGGACTAAGCCGCTTCTGGCGAACCAGAGCAGCGCACGGAATCGCCGTTTACCTTCCCACCAGAGCGGTACATATTTATCTACTTGCACTGGCGTGCTTTCGAACTGCTAGGTTGGCAGGAGCAGGGACCAAGCAACGGGAGCTCACCCTGTCATTGCGGGGATTCGAACCGCCGACCTTCTGATCGGCAAGTCCTAGGCTCTGTGGTTTAACCCACAGCGCCACCCGCATCCCATCTACATATTCAGACAGATGAAATGCACATTTTAAAAAGTGGTGAATGGGATGTTTTTGCCAGGCTTCCCCCAACCCCAATTTTCCACTTCATATTTCTCCATAGGGGTGACTCTTTGTTGCTTGCTTCGGTGACGGAGTTTAAAGGTGACCCTCCAACTAGTTGCAGAGCCCCACCCCTCTGGTCCTGGGTTTATTGGTCACGCAAAGGTGTGACGGAATGTTGAAACTGCCTCTGGGTGTGTGTTCTTTTATTTATTTCCCTCACGGGGGAATCTCAGTTAGGCAATGATTTACAATGTTATTAGAGGTCCGGGGAAATATATTAAAAAGTCACCCGCAAGGTCGCGCAACACCCCCCCTCCCTGCTCTGCAAATTCTCACATCGTTGCCCGTCTAATCCAACAATTGAACAGATAAACTGGAACGTGTCCAGAGGAGGGCAACCAAAATGGTCAAAGG